>JAQNCA010000015.1:9078414-9116650 GCA_029783725.1 Acanthurus tractus
GTACGCATCACATCAGCACCCCAACACTGAAGCACCTAAATGGAATTCAGCCATCATTCAACCTGTGGTTTTCTTACCATGATGTGTCTAAACGATGACTAAGACCTCTCTTTCTCCTGGTCTGTTATATGCCTGGATTCAATCGTTTTAGCTGCTTTTGAAAGGCTAAATAAACATCACAGTACTTCTATAGCTGGTGACTGACTTTTAAATTAAGTAACAAAAATGTAACCACAAGACAAAGACAACAGCTATAATAAATATACAGTATACTGAATTACTATATCATGAATAATCTTACATTGAATTTTTTAAAACTCATTTTCCTCCCAGAAAATTTACAAACAACATTAAGTGTATTACAGGCAGTTTTCATAATCGCAAGTCTTCCCTTGACAATGTCCTGGCCTCTGCTTTTTTCAGAGATTTTTTCCAGAATAGTTCCTGGAATACGAACCAGTCTTCCTGTCTCTTGCATCATGGCCTGGGGTGATATGTGGTTGTTATAATTCATTGCTTATAGCACACTTTTGAATACTAAATATGTGGGTTTTAAAGTGTCATCTTACATTAATACTGCTTGTTTTACATTGATTGCGGTTAAATAATCTCTTAACAGCACGGACAGTCAACCCCAATATTATCTTTCGATTATTAAGGAATTCAAAATAACAATGGTGTCATTTTGTCAGCCTCACTCAGTCCTAACACAAACCGAAGGCATTTTTTCCCCGAGGCTTCGATGGCAGTGTTGCTTCAATTGACTGCTATACATGCGGGAAGTTGCAGGAAGCCTGGAATGCTTCCATACCTCCTGTCAACATGCGTGTTCAGCAGCAGATGGACTTTCTCAGTCAAACTCTCTGAGGAATCTGCCGTCACTTCAACCAGCTCGCTCCATCACACTGAACACTTATGTAAACACAGAGCCACCGCTGCCAAGCACCGCTGCTGACAGACAGTAAACACCCTGCGTGAACAATGTGCCGCTTTCAGAGCTATACTGAATTGTCTTCTTGTACTGTCCTTCTCCTCAGCCACAGAGGAATCATGTTGAGTAGCAACTGGAAAAATAGATGGGATCAATTATTCTATTTTCCAAGCAGAAAGATAGGAGATAGAAAAGGAATTTCTCCAGCTCGAGTAGCTTGTTTTTGTTTTGAATTCTCTTGTCTTTTTATCAGCTATTCCTCTTTCAATCCGTCAACAGCTTTCTGCCTTCTCCCTAAACTTGGCACCACCTGTCACAGGCCATTTGGTTTCCACTGAGACTTGGCAGTGCTGTTAAACAGAATCAAGCCGATGCAGGTGGCGACTATGGTATTCCACAGAAAGAAAACAGGCACTTAAACCACCGAAACCATGAATGCAACATGCCTTTAATTTCAATAATGTTTCAGTATTTTTGCTTATATTACCTTTAACTATAATTTTTATGGCTGCATGAGTTTTGACATTTTTTTAGACCTAATCAATGAATCTCATTTTCAGCTTTAAAGTTCATGATAGACACACTTGTTTCACTGTTGAAAGAGCTGAATTTAAACAATTTTGCAAAGCAATTTCAACACTAACAACTGTGGCTTTCTTCTGAATGAAAAGCTTTTTTAACCTGAGGAAAAGTGAAACAATAAACAGCCTTTTTTATTAAGACACTGTATTCTCATACTTTCAACAATACATACACAGTTCAGGTATATGTTGTGTAGAAAAAGAACAATGAATGCAATTCTGATAACCTGTTTCCCATTAATCATTTATCTTAATAATCCAGATCAAAAGTTCAACTTAAAAGTTATGGCTTCCTTTCTTTTCCTCTATGTTTTGTGAAATGAGGGAAAAGTAAAACTATGTAAATATATTAGAAAAGTGCATCCACTCAATCTGTGTCTATAGCTATGCCACAGCTTTTGCAACATCCAGACAAGTATTACTTACATGTATATCGTTATCAGATCCTACTGCCAGTGAATGCTAGTCGCTTTTACCATGTTGAACTTTGCTACTTCATCTTTGCTCTGTCTGCACCAGGATCACTGCTGCTCTCAGGCCTCCTCCTGCTAAACTGAGGATGGGAGCAGTGCTCTGCAACCCTGGTCCAGAGTTAATTAATTAAAAGCTCAAGGAGGAGCCCCCACACACACACATGGCAGCCAGCTGGAGCCGGCCTCAGATTAGACTCCCATAAACAAGGATAGACACGCACCCAGATACATAAACACGTATACAAGAGCTTAAAGCACGCACTCCAAAAACACATGCCGATTAGTGAGAGCATCCTCTCTCATAGTGCACCCAGTTCATGTGCATGTTTGTGTACACTTACACACATGCATGCACAGAGCTGAGCAGGGAGGAAGGCATTTAAATAATTGGCTCCCTTCCTGTTTGGCTAGAAAACCCAGGTTGTTATGTAAGGTGCAGTCATAAAAATGTAGTGATAAGTAACCTTGTACCCAGAGTTCGCCTCTGCAGACATGTGTCCTGCCTTGGGCTAGGATAAAAACTCATTAGGCCAAAATGAACTAAGCATTAAATTGAAAGACCAGCAGACAGAGGGTATAACAGGACAGTGAGTTTTTCTGTCATTTTCATTCTCTGGCTCAACTCTGAGACAGACACAACCACCCTGGAGCAACTTCACCATTCCCATGTAAGCGATCACTTAACCAGTTCACTTAATCTGTCTGAAGGAATGAAAGCTGTGAGGAAGACCTACTTTTAAGATTTCCCACACAGTGTTTTAAAGAACAGATTGGCTAATTAGCTAAATCAGCGTGCGTATCTGGGGTTCTGTGTTACATTAAGCTGAACATATGTTCACTTCAGGAGAAAAAGTTCACTTGATTTTGTCTTTCAGATAAAGAGGTTTATGTTTGTGGCTACTTTAGGATTTAGATCAAAAAAACCCTTGACAATATTCAGTATTATATTTAAATGCATATTAACATCTTATTATCTTTGATACTTGCTGGCTGACCTTACAGCCTGTTTCCAGGCAAAGATTAAAAGTGCCAGTGAGAAAACGTTGAACAAAATCTACTTTAGGGAGGGGATCCAGTGTGGGAGTGGGAGTGTGTGTGTTTGTGCGTGCATAGCACATTTCTCTGTCCGTCCTAGTAATAATCTGATTAGCAGAGCTTTACCAGTCTGTGTTTAGGACTGGTTTCATCTACACATGATAGCCTAATCAGGGAGACAACTAGGCTATTCAGCACTGACTGAGAGTGACACCCAAAGCTTGTAAGCAGCCAACAGGGACTTAACTGCGGGGGGCAACTTGGCCTATATGCATTCTGCATGAGGGATATTAACAACATTAAGTCCAAAATTCAACCAATACAACTTGTGAGAAATACAGGCTACCCTCTTTTGTGGCCACATGATTTTGAAATTGAGAACCAGTCCAGTCAGGATAAACTGAGCACACATGATACAGGTTCAATTTCCTGGTTAGTGTGTCAAATTGTTGAACTAGTTCCTCGTTTTTTGATCTGGCAGTAATGGGGGGTGATCAGGAGATGCCACGCCCACCTCCTATACAGCGTGGGAAGTACAAGTGGAAGCCAAATCAGGGAGTGTCACCATGCTCACACAGGCAGCCACTTACTCACCTGATGTGTTGTGGACTGTCATAGAGACAGACAGACAGAAATCCAACACCACACACTGCAAAGGCCTTACAGGGGGCGAAACACCGGTGTGCATTGTTGTCAGCAGTCAACAATGACCAAAAAGACTGCTACTTCAACATCCAAAAACCATGAAAAAATCTAGTACTTCTCAAGAATTAAAATCCAGTTATATTATAAAGGGAAATTGGACTTTTCAAAACAGTGGATTTATTTGGCAGATTCATTATTTTAAAGCTTGGAAGTTGTATGAAGGCTCTCGAATTTACCATTGTCACAGTTTTACACTGAGGCAAATGTTCTTTTTGATTGAGTAACAACATTGACAATGGCTTGTTAAAGTGGAATAAGTTCATAAACTACAGACTCAAAGCCCTCGGGACATAATTACAGTTGAGTATCAAACAACCAAGTTGCCAGTAAAACTTTATTGTGGTAATTGTCCTGTTATCGTTATATAAAGCCTCTCTAAAGCAGAGGTTACCTTAAGATGACTCATCCAGGCAGTGCAATATGGCTTTTTTTATATTAAAGTCCATCTAGGAAGCAGAGCAAATGGATGATTTATCTGAGGCTACACTGCAAACTCCCAGAAGAGTGTAACTAAGTTAGTACATACTAACAATGAGGCTGAATTTGAAAACAAGGAGCTAAGAAAGGAGATTATACTAAGTACTTTTCTAAGCTCATAGAGAACTCGGGGCCAAACTGCTTATTTATTTCTGCATTAATTAACTTTCTCTGGCCATAAAGCTCTTTGTAGTTAGTGCCCCCCTACCCCGCCTTCACCAACTCCCTGCGCAGCCTGGCATCTCCCACATCTCTATAACAACCGCGGCTGTAATGCACTACAATAACCCCCTCTGGTCCCATTTCAACCAAGAACACAAAAGGGAAAATCAATGCAACTGCAACGTGATCCAAGAATAGTATAAATAAATTATGGGAATTATTTTATTACCCATTATTACTTGTATTGGCTGTGAATTACATTAGCAGTCATTGAACAGTTAATAGAAAACACCAAAACTTTTGCTCACCCTGCTCATAGTCGTTGATGTTGTACTCCTGACCTTTTTTTTTTTTGCTCCTCACATCAACGGAACAGCTGTTTTTGTTGTTCAGCCATAGAGAAGTAGCCTGGGTTTCTCTGAGGTCCAACAGCTCGCTGCCTCGCACTCCTCGCACTCTTCCAAAAACATGTCGGATACCAAAAACCACGACAAGTGCGGTGCCCCTGTTGACTACTCAACCCGCAACATATTGAGACAAATGGCTGGCTGACTCCTTAAACACACTGGGCTAGCGACTTGAGCTAGCTCACGAGCTCACTGATAAAGTTCTTAATTGCGCAAGCTTTGCGGTTTTGTATTTTCGCTTTTACCGACCGTCAAAACCTGCTGTTAGTCAAACAAGTGCACAAAATTAATTCTGACTCATCCGATATCTTCGGAAATTTCACAGGAAAAGCTCCATAATCTCGTTGATGATTCCAGTTAAGAGAGGTCTTTTCTTGGATTGAGCTGGCCAGCATCATTAATGCACTTGTTGAAGTGTTTGCGAGGGGAGGGGCTTCGACGGGTTTATGCTCGAGGTTACTGGTTGACCGCAGCGTGACCATCCGGCCGACAGCCAATCATAAGTCAGCACACGAGTCTGTGACCGCAAAAACCACGCCCACGGCGGAACGCTCGTTATTGAAGAAAGAAGAAAAAAGACAATGTAACGCCGCACTTCCTGCAGTTCTTTGAAGACAAAAAGACTGGACCTTCCAGTTATTGTTGCGCTGTCTGCCTCCTGTCATGTCTTTGTATCTATCATGCCAACACAATTGCGCGTCTGGTATTTCTAGTGTTTATGCCCATCCCCTCATACCAGAGGAGAAATGAAATGACTAAATTAATGCGCTGCTTAACTGTATTATAGCAAACAGTGTCAAAAAACAAAACAAAAAAGCTGAGGTATGTATGTAAGCATGACACACACGTGACATAATCGCCCCTTTTCTCTGTTTGTGTCTTTTGTTTTATTTACAGGCAGATGCTCAATAGAATTACATGTTCAAAGTTCAGCATGATATTTGACTTAATCAGTTTCATTGATTTAACCACATGATTCACAGACATTGCCAGATTTAGGAGAAAGGTCAAATAATTTTTACTCATACAAAGAGCCTTGCAACCCTGTAAAAATACAAGGTATGAGGTATTTTACTGCTGGAGCAGTTTTGTACTACTTTATATTACTGAGTAATCTATCACAATTTATTTTACTTAATAAGCCTGCCATATGCTTTGCATGTAAATTTCTTTTCAGCAAAGTGACCACAGTAGTCCAAAAAATGCGGTGGAGTAAAAATTATGATGATTATCCCAGTACTTTAGCAAAATATTAGCTGTAAGTGCCATAGAATAGAAATACTCTAGCAAAGTACTAGTATCTGAAGATAGTCTTTGAGAACAGTAGCTGTGTTCACGCACCTAATTACATACCACCACTGCACCATGCATTATACGATCTGTTTAACTTTAGAGGAAGGCTGAGCTCTCCTAATTATTCTAAAAGACATCCAGACACCAAAAAATCATAAAGTAGGGTTATTTAAGCTTCAAATATTAAGAACCCAGAGAATGTAGTGTCATCGTCTTCATCAGCAAAGAGCCCATTGAACAGCTCTCCCCCAACCACCTGCAGCCACACCTTATCCCCTGCAGCCAGGTGCAGCACAGCGCCCCCTGCTGCCTGATCCTCACTGCTCTGGTAGTTGTCAGTGGTGTGGATGATCTTTACACCATTCTTCATGAGTGCCACCTTCACATTTCTGGAGAAGACAGTGATGTGGTAAGTGAAGAAATAGGCTCCTGCCGCAGAGCATGTGTATCTTCCTGTTTGTGGATCGTAGTGGTTCTGTTCGTTGTAAATTATCTTGTCAAACCGGATTGGTGCATTAGCTGCTGGGAGTTTAGATTGCGCTGTGAGTCCCACAGAGAAGGCACTTTTAGAGATAACAAGTGCATCTCCCTTCTCACCCTTATCACCTTTGTCTCCTCGACTCCCTCTTTCACCACGATAACCAATGTTGCCTTTATGACCTGGAACACCAATTTCCCCTTTAGATCCTGGCCTGCCAGGGGGCCCCAGTGGTCCTTGAATGCCTCTGTCACCTCGAAGGCCAATTTCACCCTTTGGACCCTTTGGTCCTGGAGGCCCTATATCACCTTTAGGTCCTTGGGGTCCAAACAGTCCAAGCTCTCCCTTACTTCCTTTCAGGCCAATGGGCCCTTGGACTCCTTGGGGCCCCATTTTCCCTGGAAGCCCGCGCTCTCCATTGTCTCCCCTTTTTCCCTTAAGCCCTGCTGGGCCAACTGGGCCTGTAAACGAAACCACAAAATAAACTTCCCCATCCTTTATAAACTGTATTTGCATATACAAATATTTCAAAAGAGCAGATAAGGTTGGACAAATACATAAATATAATGTGTTTAAGTATGGCCAATTTAATTTTATAGAGTGAGTAAAAACAAAAACAAACAGAAAAAATCAATGTGTAAACACAGGTTACTTAACAATATTTACTCTCAAAATACATACCAGGTTCCCCTTTGTCTCCCTTGTGGCCATCATTACCTGCTTGTCCAACAGGGCCAACTTCACCTTTTAATGGATGATTCATGATTGTTACTATAAGTTTTGCAGTAAAGACCAAAAAAGTACAATATTTGCTTAGAGTAAAGTCTCAAGAAGAATTTTTCCCTTCTAAACTTACCTCTATCACCTTTGTCACCTTTGGATCCATCTCGGCCATCTCTGCCCGGTGAACCATTGTGTCCAGGGTCCCCTGGTATTCCAGGGTATCCACAAACACAGCCTTTATGTGGGGTTTCTTCCTGTGCGACACATCTGACCATCAATAGAAGAAGCAAGACAAAGACTTTGAACCTAATCTGCAACATTGTACCTGATGTGCAGGTCTAACAAAACTAATATTCCACTGTGAAAAGGTTTTTAGACTAAAAGAAGTTCGAGCGGGTGCGTAGTTCACCTCATAATCTAATGCACTAATCAAATGCAAACATATACTAATGTATCTTCAAACTGAAATGCTCAAGAGGAGCACAGTGGAAAAAAAGACAACTAGGATGCTAACCAAAGAAAACAGAGTTTAACAAGAACTTTGGACCAGAGTGACTCGGTCCTGAAAGCCATTCCATTGGTCTGAATGTGTTTTTTAGCTTACTTATTGAGTCTGTCAGTTACACATCACCTGCACCTCTTTAGATGCTCCTTCAGTCTGGTTGAGGCTAATAATAACCAGAGACTCAAAGTGTAAGTGACGGCCAGATATGCAGCAAGCCACTCAGTTTTACACGCGCTGCATTCCTAATACAGTTAAGCAAACAGAATATTAAACTTAAACAAATCATACATGCTGTCATTTCACATCTGTTAAACAAAATGTATTATTTTTTATTAGAGCAATAAAAAGACAGAATAAGGAACAAATGACTTAAAATTACACAAGGTGTTGTTATTGTTCAAGATTCAAAGACAACAAAGTGAAAGGCTGTTTGGTAATTTAATGCTAATAACAAGCTAAAATGTTAATTTATGCATTCTTTTCTTATAAGCGCTCTTTAAAATGCCAACACTCAGGAACAATTGACCCCACAAAATGGATCATTGACATAAAATGTGACCTTTGAGGTTTTAAGCCCAACCCCACCTCTCTAGAGAGCCTTAAACAAAGGTTTTGGGTTATCTTAACGATAGTGCCCCTCAGATGTTCTCCAGACGCTTGACTGATTTTAGTGTTAACCATGGTTTGAGTGGATATTTGGTAAATGAATTTCTATAGGCTGGTGAAAGCTATGCAGAAGAAAAAAATATAGCGTAAACATTGAATAGCAGTTTTGGTGAGTCCTCTGTTGTTGCACTCTGCAAAGCTTAGATCAACTATTAAACAGCGTTGTGGAGTCAACTAGGGATTTAATATCTAACTGAGGGTCACTCAGCAGAACAAACATTTTCAGTCTTGACTCAAGACTATCTGGAAGAGAAACCGTCACCCTAATCATCATGCTGAGCTGCTGCCTCTTTATTAGATTGTGTACAGTGCAGTGAGACAGGAGGGATGTGCACAAGGGAGGAGCTACAGCACTAAACCAAGATAAGAAAAAAAAAACAACCCACTGAGCATACTATCAAGATACCCAGCTTGTGTAACACAGACTCACACAAATACATTTTCACATACTTTATTTTTTCAATAGATCTTCTCACAAGCCTCCAGATATAAATATATTTAAAAAAATATAAACATGACCATACATAAAAGTACACTTTCAAGCAATGTTTTTGTCTGGCACCAGAAATGGAAACTGTCACATGTTGGCTACTGCACATTTACTCTTTTGGACACAAAATGGACACATCATGGACAAAGATATAATCTAAAAAAAACAAATAACGAGGGCATGGCTCAGAATGAGTGAAACTCATACATATATTTTGAGGCCAATATATCAGGACCCAGTCTCTGTAGTCCCATAACCAGGCACAACGTGAGGTTGATTTGGTTACAGAGGATACTGCAACAAGTCTTAGGACAAGACAGCAGAGACATCGCCAGTCAGTTGAGTTCCATTAGGTTTAAGGCTAAATAATTACACAGTAACATCCTCAAACAACAACCGAAGATACAATGTAAATACCTGCGTACATGAAAACAAGTAAATAGCATACAACATGCTGTAACACTATTTCAGATTTAAATGAGATGAATATAACACTGATGGCTTGCTTTGTATACTCTTTATAAGACCAAATTGATGATGAATGACTTTAAGTTCCACATTAAGTAATAAGCAGGACATGGAGAGCAAGGAAACAGAGTAAACAAAGCTAGAGAAGGAACAGCACAAGGCAAATGGAAAGAGAAGAACAGGAGGGGAGCCTCAGGGAGGAGATCTACAGCATTTGACATCATTTAGGAGACAGAACACTCTGTTTGTGAAGCAGCAGTTGCAGGGGGTTTGAGGTTAACATGGCGGGTGCTACAAAGGACATGAAACTTACAATTTTTTCGGTATTAGTAGAAAATAAGGTCTGGAAGCCGGGGTGCAAGTTAGCTTGTAATCACTCTACATGATCTGACGGTGCATACCATAGCCCGTCATACCAGCTTGGGAAGCCCCTCGGTTGCTGCCCATCTGCAGGCCGATCAAACTCTGGCCTTGGCGGAGCTGCTCTTCAGTGAACTCTCGTCGATATCCCTGGGCTTTCCTAGACATGTGCGACAATTGAAAGGTGAGATAGAGAAACGTGAAGCATAATGGGAATGCAGCTGTGGAAATGTTTTCTCTTTACCTGTGAAACCAGTCTGGGTCACCTCTGTAATGACCATCATCCTTCGTCACAGCCAGACTCCCCAGTGCCATAAGAGTTCTTTGCACTGCTGCCATGTCTTTACCTATGACCAGAGCAAAATGATAACAAAGTTATACTGTTTTCTTGAAAAAAAATAGCAGAAAATAAGTAATTAGAGGTGAAACTACCTTCCCAGAGGTCCACAGTTTGAAATATGTCAGTGGTTGTGACTCCATAAGCTTCAGCTGCCTGTAAAAATTGAGAGATCTTCTCCATTTGTTTGAAAGCCATCTGCGTCTCTGGAATCTTCTTGATGGGCTCCTTCCCTCTCGGATAAAGGCTGTTGATGAGCCTGCAGAGAATCTGAGGGAAAGGACGTCAAAAATCAAATTTGATTGTATCAAACAAACACTTTGACAGTTAGTATGTTTGCCCGTGATTTAAACATTTTCAAGAATAATGACTGCCATGCTTAAAGATGAGGGGCATGCATCTGGATTTAATTGTGAAAGCTGATACTATTTTTAAAAGTGAGAGTCAGTGACAATGCAACATTTTTTGTTGCTGCATTGCATTAACTTCTGTTGAGTTGCTTGCTGATGCAAAAATTGATGTCTCTGCCTGGTCTAAGATGGATTTTTCTGGAACGATATTTGCACATTGGAGTCAGCCTGAGTGTCAAGAAAGAAGACACTGCAGCACTGTAGAGTGCATTTTATAATTGGTTGTTAATTAGGTCTTATCTACAGACATACAGTCTGTAGACAGAGGAGCTCTCCATTAAAGGCTCCTAGAGTGATTTAGTACAAAATTTTCAAAGCAGGTAAAAAAAGTTGTCAAATTAAAATCCCCTGCTTACTGAAAAATGTTTACAATGAACCAAAACATGGTGCTGTTTTCTACATTATTAATAGGACACCTCCTCCATCTAGGGGTCATGATAATGGTCAGTTCTTCCAATTACAAAATAAAATGTCTCAAAATTTTGAACTCAGATTAGTACGTCCCACTGAAGACCTTAATTACAACTGCAAACATTTTATTCTTTTTTACTTGATGGGCCCTTTAAATCTGACAGTACTGATTTATCAAGCTTAAATAATTTAAGAGTATCTTCTATTTTAAGTACAGGTACAGCAGCCACTCACTGTCCCATCCATTAGCCATTTCTGGAAGTTCTCTCTGCCTGGCTGCGGCTTCTCCAGATTTCCACACTGTGCAACAATCCAGTCCACCAACCGCATCTCCAGGTCGGGGTTGTACTTCTGCTCGATCTTCTCCTGCACCTCTCGGCTCAGTCCATAGCTCGGCCCTCTGTTCGCCATGGCAGCCCTTTCGAACAATTTAATATATGTAGTGTGTAGTAGCCCTGAGGACAACAGACAGTCCACATGAGGCTGGAATATTATTACTCTGTAGCTATTACAAACATAATCTGACAAAAAAGATCATTACAATGTTCCCTTAATAAACCTGTTGAAGAATGTTAATGGATATTTTGTATCCTAATTAAATGGCTACAGAATAACAAAATTTTTTTAGAGATATTTTCTTTTTTCTGTTTACCAGAATCAATAACTGTAGCATGTCATCAAACGATTGAAGACAAGCCAAAAAGCCAGGTTTTAAGTGCCTTTACAGCTTGGCTCTCCACCCAGGCGCATCTCTGGAGGCTGTGGCAGGGTGTGGTCCCTGGCAGCCGTCCCGAACAGGGACGAGCCCTCTCATTGCTATGGTAACAATCAAACCTGTTTCCGGCACGCTGTGTGTGGTGATGCGCTGCATGCGATGATGGTTCAAGCATGACCTCCAGTCATGATGGTGCAAATGAAAAAAATCCAATCTGTTTTCCCAAAGTTTGCCGTCATATAAATCACGCATCCACGCGGTGTACAACAGTTCTATATTTAGTTTAACTAAATGACGTCAGTCCCCTGTGCCGCATTTAAATGGTTTGTGTTAATTCTTGAGTTGATCGCTTTCACTGCGTCTGTTGTTGAGCGCAATTCTCTCGGTTAAATTCAGTATTTTCAAATAAACTCCCGCCATCAATGTTTCATCACATTGCTACGCATTCTGCAGCTTTTTCAAAACATCAACATTTCACAAACCCAAAGGCAACTGCGCAAAGCTCACGCACCAGCTGCGACATCGCATCGGTTGTGTAAACATTTCGGACAATATGTCATGCAGTAAAAGCAGTTTTATTCCAGAAAGATTCCGTGCACTTACTAAAGAAGAGCGCGGTGAGATTTGTCCGTGTCGGTGTTTCAGTTCCGCTGAGCTGGGCAGGGCAGAGGATGCTGAAGTGCTGAAGCATCCATGAAGCGCAGCAGCAGGCGCGTCGGGCCAGGCTGGATCTAGTTTGTCCGGAAGGGGCGAGTCACTCGTTTTATATGCCAGCTCCTCCAGGAGGGGTCTCTAGAGACTCTTAACACAGAGTGCGACGCTCCATCTATGCCGGACAGTTGTCACTGTTGTGCACGCTCAGCTGTAGACATCATGAAGTGGCCCTCAGCAAACTAAAGCACGTGATGAGACCACATTAATTTAATTCTTTTTTATGCTCTAGCTCGAGACTTAAGGTCAAAACTGGACATCATGTTTGTAATGGAAAAATATAATTTTAACCTTGGTAAAGGTAGATTCAGTGGCTTACTCAGTGTAGCCTGCATGCTGTCTTGTTGGAATACTTGTTTTAACCAGCTGGTCTCCCATCTGACTCAATATTGTGTGATCTGCTTCTACACTAAGGCTTATTGTTTGTTGCAGTGTCAGTAATGACAGCTATTTCTCCTCACTTATTGAATTAAGTGGGTATCTTTGTGGTGGATCAATGTTAGAGGGAAATGCTGTTAGAGGTAAATGCAGTTTGTGGACTTTCTGTGGCTTAATATGGAAAGTATGGTGCTTTACTTTATGCAGGGAGCAAACAAAGCCACTGAGATATGAGACTACTTACGGAGAATTTGCTAGTTAACAAAGATCTCTGGAGAGAAAATATGCTTTGTGTAAACTCTAGAGAAATATCACCTTACACAACCCCCTTTTCTGACATCACTTTTGCTTGCAATACAACTGTAGTGCTACATGCTCCCATAAATTAATGTTCGATTTTGGTTTTGACACAAAAAGTTACTGACTACATAACTCAACCATGAGTAAAAGGTCACCGCAGCAGTAAAGTGCTTAAGTGGTTGGTTTCAGCCCACTGAGCACAGAGCAGCTAGTAGCCAATTACATGTTAATAATCAACAGTCCAGTGGCTTCATTCAGCAGGACTCTCCATGGCTAAAGGCCAAGAGGTATGGGGAGTCATGTAACAGAATAACAAAAATAAACCTCACATAGCTGTAGCCTAAAATAAATGATTTTGATTCAGTAACAGTTACTGTTTGTATAGAAATGCTGGTAATTCCTGGCAAATTTCATTTGCTCCAAATTTTATAAACTTGTTATAAATTTGTACAAAATGTCCTTATTCTGAAATCCTCCCTGTGGGTTTATTAATCATGGTGTTAGGGTCTTATTTTTAACCTTCAAAATAAACAACTTTTGCTGGAAACATAAAACATACTTCGAAGTATTTAATTTATAACTTAAAAGTGGGTTCTGCAACACAACTCTAAATCTATTACAGCTGTACATAGTTTAAGAAATTAAGTGTTTTAAATGCATAGAAATACCAATGTAACCATCTTCATTCATCATAAAGACAGTTGTTGGACATCTGATTATGTTGTGTGGGTTGTGGTAACAGACTGAGACCTGCACTTTATTGTGCAGAGGTTTTATTGGCCAAAATGGGTGAAAAGTGATTAAAAAAGGCACAGTAAACTATGGGTCTAAGTAAAGAGGGAAGAGAAAAGAGTCAAACAATAAGAACAGCGGCAGACAGCAGCAACAGCAGACCTAATACAGGCCAACAGAACACTCCATATAACAACCTGGAACACATACAAATGCATCATGAAGATATAAGGGAACAACTAGCAGGATAGCTCCCTTTTATATAGTCTGAGCTGTAACGTCGTGTTGACATGACAGATGAAGTACGGGGAGAATAACAGAGATGGATAAAAGGTCATATTTGGCAGAGAAACATGCCATTGTTTGGTAAATTTCTTGAGGGTTGACTTCCCAGTAAACAGTCCTTTTCTCCTTATCTCAGCAACCTCTCAAGCTCACTCCTCCATCCCTTACTCAGACCAAAGTGGTCAGCTTGTCTATGAGATCATCGATAGTGTAGACCATGAGCTTGATGTCGTCCTTCTCGGACATGCGGTGCTGGCCGTGTCGCCGAAGGATGACATCCACGTCGGGGCTGAGGACACGTTCTGCAACCTGCATGGAGATGTGCCAGGGCACATCCTCGTCTTTGAGCCCATGAATGAGCCGTACAGGGCAGGTGATGGGGATGGGACTCTGGAGCACACAGTGATTTTCTGCCTCCTTCAGGAAGTCCATGCCAAACTTGTAGTGGCCCTCTTCTGAGTGTTTGGTGGGCACCATCCACTCCCCCTTCTCCTCAAACTCTTTTCGTGTCTGTACAATCAAACATGAAGAAATCCAAGTCAGAAACACATTTGAATCAAAATGACTGCTAATTTTAAATGAAATACAAATAATGCAGTATATTTGATAATAATTGGATGTTCTTACCTCTAGAGGGAGGGAGTTGAACGATGTGACAATGTGATCAGCAGCAGTGGAGATGCCAACAAGTGCAGCAGTTTTCTCTGGTCTTGCAATGGCTGCCAGCAACATGAGCCAGCCGCCTATACTGGAACCCACCATTATCTACAAGTACACAGAAACACCATAAGTAGACTTCAAATAACTTGATTAAGGAAAAAATTGTCATTTAAACCTCATAAAGATCATTCCATAAAAGACAGACACTGAGTTTAATTACAGTGGTGGAAGACTGACAATACAACAAATGTGAATAACTGGCCCCATCTGCTGGACAAATGTTGGAACAGACAAACTTTTGATCAAGGTTGCCTGCAGTTTATACATTTTCTTTCTACTGATACTGCTGTTTGATTTGATTCTATTATTGACTTTCTAATAATTCAATTTTCAGGTAATAAGTTGAGTGAAAAATGTGTTTTTTTATAGCTGAGCATGACCATGTATGTGTTACGAAAAGGACTCTAAACTAAAAATGTGCTTTTTTTATTGTTGCTTCACTAAGATGTGTGAACCTCACTGTGCAAAAAGATGTATTTGATATAAGCTCGGCATTAGATTGGCATTAGCTTGGGGGAAAGTTTCCTTGTGCTCACACTGAATGTGAGTTCATCAAGTGGATGTACAAGCTGGATCTGTGACATCACAACTAGTTTGGAGCCAGTCATAGTCCAAGAGGTGTGATGTAGAAATACGAAGCCTCCAGTGCAGTGACACTGAGAAATTCACTTTTCAGAGAACTGGGAGACACCTTGCTATCAGGGCTTAGACTTCTGTGAAATATGTGCATATTCTGAGATACTGAATTTTTGAATGAGGAATGAGTAGATATTAAATGGTATGTATCTGAACTTGTTTGTAGAACATCTATTTCAAAGACACATATTATTATTCAAATGGACTATTTTTACACTGTATGAAATATGTTTCTCTTATGAAACTACAGCCTTAGTATAACATGAGTATCTGTGTGTATTAGATATTTCCCATTTTGGAGGAAGCACAGATACACAATGTGGGAGAATGCAGAACTTGGCTGCATGTTATCAAAAAACATACAGTGATTGAATGAATAAACCCTGTTGCTGGTACTCTTAACTTAAATCACAGGCTTGAGAGTCTCGCTTTTCGCTCCTCTGGTTTAAATGCATTCCTACATTTGAAGATGTTTTTCTTTGACAACACAAGTCTATAAAGAGCTAAGACAATGAGAGCACTAATTCTGCCCTTAATTATTGTTTGCAATGCACAGAAATCAGTAACTAATAGTGTCAGGTTCTTTCCATCTCTATCGAGCAGTTTTGACAACACCAATGATTACTAACTACCCCTAACTCGTAAATGGGGGGGGGGGGATATGAGATATTTACCTGTGGCCCCTCTGCTAACTCGTCCAACACAAAAAGGACATCTTTTTTCCAGGTACCAATAGTTCCTTCTGATAGAACCCCCTCTGAGGCCCCGTGCCCCGTGTAGTCAAACCTGAGAAAACATAAATAGAACAGCCGGTGATGCAAGCTCAGATCAGAGTGTAAACAAAGACAGGCCATTTGGGGATAGGACAAAGCTAATTTTGTTTTCGTTTTCTTCCAGACATTATGTGTACCCTACATCAGTTATACTGCATGCTAAATTAAATATGGAATGAGGCCTTTGAGAATTCACTATATTGGAACATATCTTTTATAACAAAACAACTCAAGAATGGAGGGTTTGCTGGACACTGAGGTTTTGAACCGTATGGTGGAATGAACATTTTAAAATACTGAAATGATTCAATGAAAATTGAAAACGTCAATCATACTGTTTATTTACACTGCTAATTTACGGCATCTCACATGACAATGGCTTTTACTTTATGAAAACCTTTAGCTTTACATTTTTTAAATTATTGATCAGGGCTCTTTCAGGTCTATTGATTCATTTCATTGTAAGAGATCACCACTCAGTCATATTAGAAGCAAATGTAGCGCAAGCCATTTTATTTGGGCAATATCTACTGCATAATCAAACCACTAAAATGCATTTTTTATGTATTCTGTTATCCTGCGGCGTAATGCTACTCGGAAATCAAATCAAACCACATAATAACAAACAACATGATCTATTATTCATATTAAGACTCATGACATTTTTGCTCAGTCACATTTCTGCTTTGACTTACAAATCAACTAAATCATATGGTGACTGGGACTTTTCAGAGAAATGACTCTTTCCTTCTGTTAATTATCTCACTTGCTGAACAACCTTTGAAAACAACTTTGGTTTTCCTCTTATTTTTTGATCAAGGCTCTGGGGGTGTAAAATAGATTTGCAGTGAGTGCAAGCATCTTTTCCAGTTCATATATTTCAACCTTTGCTGCACACAGCTCTTTAAAACCCTTGGGACATCTATGTTGTTCATAGAGTTTAACTGACCATAATGATGAGTGTCAGGTTGCATTGTTTTGTAGTTTTTGCAGGTTTCTCTCAAAGATTATAAGACTACGGACCAAAGCTATATGCATATGGTAGATATCTTTGACCTGATCAGTGTATTATTTTAAATGTGATTACAAGCGTGGTGTTGTCTCAGCATTTCAGCTCTATTAGGTGATGTGTTTGGATGACTTACCTGAGGTATGAGTGTCCTAGTGACCTACAGAACTCCTCCAGTGATTCTGCTTTCTGCCCATTCATACTGGAGCCATATCCTGGGAGAAAGAGCACACCTGGACTCTTCCCCTTCACCTTTCTGTAGGCCAACTTTGGAAGATCTGGTCGTGAAGCATACTGAACTGTGGACTTGTGTCTCCTGTCTCCTGGTTGAAACAGTACAAAGCATTTAACTCGTGGCAAAATGTGCTATGTGAACGATTCAATGGGCAGCACATTAGCAAAATTGAAAATCCGCACGAGTGCGAGGGGAAACGGCGTGGGTACTTTAACATTTGAACCAAGATACCAAAAATCTGGGGAGTTACACGCCTTGATTAGGCCGATTAATGTTCAAGTGTTTCAAAACAGTACGATAATCAATGGAGAAAGCGCACACACGGCCAAGATTGCACACAACACAGTTTACGAGCCCTAAATTATAAAACGACGCAGTGTATGCGCCACACCCCCTCCTCTGTCTTTAAATACCCTTGTAGGAATCTCGAACATTTTGAAATCATTTATGTCTGAAGTAAACACACGAACAAACCTCCCAGAAGCTTGGAAGACGAAGCTGCGAGCCCTCTATTACTTAATATCTGTGAAAGTCCTCTGCGGCAGGACCTCAGCGCGACGGCTGCCATACTGTTCTGCGACCCACTAAGGAAATATCGCGAGAGTATCACCAGTGACACTGCTCAGAGCGCATCATATGTAGTCCTCAAAGATGCAACGATGGCAAAGCTCTGTGCGGAGCAGAAATGGAAGAAACATTCAGATGTAGTAGATAAAAGTATCAGTACTTCATTGTAAAAACGTTAAATTACAAGAAAAAATCGTGAATTTAAACGCTTGCTTTACTAAAAGTAAAGGAATACGGGAAATTATTTAAGAAAGTTACTTAAAGCATGAAAAGAAATACACGATTACGCAAAAACATGGTACTTGTCCATTTTACATTAATACATCAATAAGTAAATAATATGATATTGTAAACAGAAATTTTGACCCCCTGTATTTCACGCTAATCTCAATTGTCACTAAAGCTGTAAGACATGAATATTGATGTAAAAGTATAAAGTACGGAAGGTAAAGAAGGCTGGACGCACAATACCTCAAAACTGTGCTCATATGCTGTAATCGATTATATATAGCAATTAAAATAAATATTTCTGTGAGGTTTTTGCTCATCAGTTACATAAGGAGATTATTATGGTCTTCTTACTAATGATCAACCAACTAGATCAATACACTGCACCAAATCTATGTGCATTAATAGCACGTTTTGTCTTTCATCTGGCAGCCAAAACTGGATGTTTTAAAATGTTACTTTAAGCAACAGTAGCCTAGAGGTATTTTTTTATATAAAGTTCAAATCCTGTCATAGATTTATTTAATATCTAATATAGTCTTGACTTTACTATATTGTTTCACACTTCAGTTTGACATTTGATAAACATTGAATAGATAAAGAAAGTGGAATCAGTATTCACAACATGTACATGACAGAAAAACAAGCAAGCAAACAAACAAACAAACGGTACAAGTGAGTCCTACATTCAAAATGGCTCCTGTGATTTTATACTGTAGCCCAGTGTCAAAGCATTAGATTGATCAATGCAATTATAGTGGTGTAATAAAATTAATATTAAAATTTTTAGTCAACATGCAAATAATCTGGTTAATGATGCATTTCCATTTTGATACTTGAATAGATTCAGGTTGGCTAAAAGTTATTTACTATTTTTTTAAAAAACCAATGCGTTATATCATAATGTATTGGTTCATCATATCATCGTCTTAGTTTTTCATTTAAATGTTTTGATATGTAGTGCAACATTTCTATATGAAATATAAGAGAAAGTGGCAGAAAATGGATATTTCTCAAGTAAAGTACCGTAACATTGTATTTACATGCATTACTCCAGTATATTTCATTAGTTACTCCCCACCAATGGCACTCATGGATATATTAACATTTTTTTGCATGGATTTTTTTTCCACGTATTTATGTTATGCACATGGAAATCCAGACGTCCATCCACCACTGGCTTTGGTATGTACTAGCAGAGCTAAAAGACGCTCCCGAGCCCAGAGGTGACTATGACAAATGCAGGTTAGTAATACGACTAAAATGACCGTGTATGGAGGATACAATGAAAGTAGCAGGGAACTTGTTGTGTGTTTGTGACTGTCATGTGAAGTGTCAGTTTGTAACATGACTCAGAGCGTCACAGGCGGAAGGTCACGGAGCAGCAGAACGGAACGGAAGCGGGAGTAAAAAAGCCTATCCGCCATTGTGGAATATGGTAAGGGATATTCCAGTAAGGCACTAGTCACTTTCAGATTGACTAGCTAATGACAATCTGTGGCAGCGATCGGACACATTAACTGACACCTTCTCCACAGACTCAAAGTCGCTGTTTGTAACCTGCCAGAAGACACGGATCGTCGTCAGGTTGACCACGGGAGGAAAAAACGCCGCCTTGTAACCGTTACAGAGTGATTGGACAACCCGAGAGACGAGCCAGGAAAGCACCGAAGTGCAAAGAGAGGCAGGGGGAAGCCGTGGACAGTCTCACGAACAGCGATCAGTTTCGGTTCCTGGAGGATGTCTGCGACCACAGTCGATCAGGTATGTATCGTGTATTGACAGCTAAAAACGAGCTTTAAAATTAGCCGTGCGGCGAGACGAAACTTTGCCCACAACAGTTTGATCCGGTTCGGTACGCCGTATCAAACAGGCTAAAAAAAGTCTTTGATATATGATAGCTATTAGCTGTAATGTAGGCCGACTGTATTGCCAAACAACTCTAGCTGTAGCCGGTTGCCAATGCGGCACCGTTTACTGGATGTCAGAGCGTTTGACATCCGGTCAATAGCGCGAAACAACCTGTAAATGTTAACATCCGGGCTGATGGTTTTAGCTTGAGGTTACTACGATCGACTGTTACATTTATCCATATATGAGGATACAGCCTGCTCTCCGTGTATATATATGTGCGTGTGTGTGCGTGTGTGTGTGTGTGTGTTTGTTGTTTCCTGACGTGATTTGACAACAGTCTCACCTCTTTTTCCTGTGCTGCCCATTATTTCAGAGACCTAAAGGACAAGCGAATAAAGGTAAGGCTTTCAACAAGGATGTGTTAATGGTGCATAAATCTTGGTTTTGAAAAATGTACACCGGTGTGGCAATACTGGCAGATATGATTTAATATTAGCCTACATGCTATCTAAGAATTTAGGGATTTTGCTATGAAACTAGCCTAATCTCCAGCTTGTTATTTGTGTTAAAAGTGCTGATTGTCTTCGATGCTGTATTTGAGATCTTGGTCATGTTTTAGTTTTGACCATTAAGCACCTATGAGGAAAGTATACCAGTAATCAAATGACATCTTGAACCTGAAAATATTTCTTGAATCGAATCCAGTGCGTGTGATGATTATATGTCCTCTCTTTCCATCCATAGTGCAAAACGGATCAATGCATCAAAAGGATGGTGTGAATGATGATGATTTTGAGCCTTACCTAAGCGGCCAAACAAATCAGGTAAAGTCCTACAATAAATCACAATACAGTTAAATGTGTCAATCAGAACTTGTGGCTAGTGTTCAACTTTCAACTTATTTTTTGATCAAGTTAGTTGCAGGTGCTGTGAATTTCATTATTACAGTGAATGCTGTTAATTGTGTAATTTAGTTTTTTCCTAGAGATGACACATTTTCCTGTAACTTGTCATACAGTCCATCTTTACTAATGGTATGATGTAATCTTGTGAAATCATTTGCTGAAATATTAAATGAAATAATCCTCATTATTTTATGACACATTAACTGTATGTCCTCCTGTGTCACACAGAGTAACAGCTATCCACCAATGTCTGACCCCTACATGCCTAGCTACTATGCTCCATCCATTGGTTTTCCTTACTCTCTGGGAGAGGCTGCTTGGTCCACAGCAGGAGACCCTCCTATGCCCTACCTAACTACCTATGGACAGATGAGCAATGGCGAGCCACACTACATCCCTGATGGTGTGTTCAGCCAGCCAGGTGCCCTGGGGAACACCCCTCCTTTTCTGGGCCAGCATGGCTTCAACTTCTTCCCCGGCAATGCAGACTTTTCCACCTGGGGTACCAGTGTCTCTCAGGGTCAGTCCACGCAGAGCTCAGTCTACAGTAACAGCTATGGGTACGCCCCCAGCTCATTGGGTCGGGCCATCACGGACGGACAAGCAGGCTTTGGAAGCGACTCCCAGCTTAGTAAGGTCCCGGTGCTAAACAGCATTGAGCAGGGTATGACAGGGTTAAAACTGGGTACGGACATGGTGGCAGCTGTCACCAAAACCGTGGGCTCACCCCTGGGAGGCACCGCAGGTATGAGTAGTGTGGTAGCCAATAGTCTCCCTCCATCTGTCAGCTCGTCCGCACCTAAACCTGCCTCCTGGGCAGCCATTGCCAAGAAGCCGGCCAAGCCACAGCCCAAGGTCAAACCCAAAGCCAACATGGGGATGGGGGGTAGCGCCACCATTCCCCCACCCCCCATAAAGCACAATATCAACATTGGTACTTGGGACGATAAGGGCTCTCTGAACAAGCCTCCGTTAGCTCAGACTATGATGCCCCCGCAGCCTCTGGTGCAGCAGCCTCTTCTTGCTCAGCACCAGCCTTTACTGCAGAACCCGCTGCCCCCTCAGCCTCAACACCAGCCCCAACACCAACACCAACACCAGCCCTTCCAACTCCAGTCACTCCAGTCCCCCCAACACCCCCATCCTCTGCCCCCTGGCCCTCCTCACCTGCACCTTTCCTCTCAACCTGGCCCCCCGCAGGCCTTTAATCAGCAGCAACCCCAGCAGCCTGGTCCACCCCCCAACCGTTGGGTGGCTCCCAGGAATCGGGGTGAGGGCTTTGGTCTGGGTGGGGGAGTCCCACTGAGTGCCTCCCCTTGCTCTGGAGAAGTGCATCCCGTGCTTGAGAAACTCCGGGCCCTCAACAACTACAACCCCAAAGACTTTGATTGGAACTTGAAAAATGGACGTGTTTTCATTATCAAGAGCTATTCGGAAGATGACATCCACCGCTCAATCAAATACTCTATCTGGTGCAGCACAGAACATGGCAACAAGCGCCTGGATGGTGCCTACCGCTCACTGGGCAACAAGGGGCCCCTGTACCTGTTGTTTAGCGTTAATGGCAGTGGGCACTTTTGTGGCGTGGCTGAGATGCGCTCACCGGTGGACTACAATGCCTATGCAGGCGTCTGGTCTCAGGACAAGTGGAAGGGCAAGTTTGAGGTGAAGTGGGTTTTCATCAAAGATGTGCCCAACAACCAGCTGCGACACATCCGGCTGGAGAACAATGACAACAAGCCAGTGACCAACTCCAGGGACACTCAGGAAGTGCCTCTGGAGAAGGCGAAACAAGTGCTTAAAATTATCGCCACTTACAAGCATACCACCTCAATCTTTGATGACTTTGCACATTACGAGAAACGTCAGGAAGAGGAGGAGGCTCTGAGGAAGGTGAGATAAACACACATATAAAGAGGCCTGGCCCCAGTAAATAGCTTGTTTGTATGCATGAGACGGGTCGGTTTAGTCACCCTTTAATTCAAAGGGAGGCTAACTTTCACTGAGTCACTGCTACAGGCTGCAGCCAGACTGTAATCAGCTGATCTTGTTCCACCTGCTCTTTATATAAAGGTTGTAACATCCTGAGGCTGAATGCACAGTCTGGCATAAATGGAAGTTCTCAGAGGATTGTCAGTAGATTGGCATGTCACCATTACTCATAAACAGGTTCAGGAAATGCTGATTCCTCATCAGCCATCTTGTGCTGCTGGGATTGCGATGATCTGCCCAAGTGGACTTAGATGCATAGAGGTTTCCTGAAATAGCCCACATTCCTGGCATTCCTTCTCTCAGACAAAGGCAGATGTAGGCTCTGATCTCCCTTTGAACACAGAGCCTCTCTGCTCTCCACAGGCTCCTCATGCTTTATTAGTCTTTAACAACATAAGCCCTTGGCCTGCACACTGGCTGCAGCATGCCTCAGAGTTGGTACAGTTTGCCTCAGATGTTCTAAAGGGGTTGACTAGGGGCAAAAAAAGAAAAATGTTTTCCAGAGAAATTCATGATAAAAATGCACAATTACATTTGTCTGTACAGTTCTGAAAAGCACACACAGTGTAAGCCTGCAACCTCTGAGGGGAAACTGAAATATGTTGCAGTGGTAATAACAGTGGTGTACCACAAATGTTAGTCTAAGAGTAGAAACTGTACGATGCTGCTGTTGTGGAAAAACAGCAGCCAAGAAGTGAATAACATGTTATCATTGCTAGCATTCCGCTGCATCCATTCTTAGATTCACCAGTATGCTAATCTAATTTGAGTTTAGAAACCCCCATGACCCTGCCCCCTCTTTTTTCTCCTATTTCCCTACTGCTGGTGCTCCATTGATGCTGTATTGACTCCTCGCTACTGACCTTGTTAATATGCGCTGGGTTACTTTCTCATAAATATTTCAAGTCAATGTTTTCAGGCTTCTGAAAACAACCTGTCAGTAGAAAGCCCTGTTTCATCCTGCGTTGTGCAGGCGTTGCGCTGTGCTGCTTTTGTAGCCCTGACCTCCTACATGACAGGATTGGCCCAGCTGAGGCCTCACCCTCCTTCGCCTGACAAGGTTAATTGTTCTCTATTGTTTGGCCAGTCCTTCCCAAACTTCGAGGGGTGTCAAACCAGCACAACTACCTGCACTACAACACCTTTAAAAAGTGTTTTTCTTAAAAATAACTTTGGATCTAAATGTTGTTTCAGGATTTAACTTGCATGACTAATTTGGCAATTAGTACTCTGAGGTTAGCTCCTCCCTTGCTCTAAAAAATTTGGTATTAGGAAAGCTGAGGTGTGAGTGTGAATACCCGTCTGCTGCATTGTTACAGCCGGAGCAAACAATTAAAAAGTAGTCAATCAGGTTGGTTTTTGTACCAGAAAACAGATTTTTTTCTTGTGATATCAGACCTAATATCAATTCAGGCTGCTGATTTAGCGCAAGAAATAAAAAGTCCATTTTCACACATTTTATTAGAAATAGACTCTGACTCACTGTTACCTATTTTTAATCAAACAATTGAAAATGACATGTTTGCCAGGATATAGACTGAACTATGTGAAGGTTTCTGTCTCCAGAGCTACAGCCCAGCCTGAGCAGTCCTTCCAGACTGGGATTGGGTTACACTGGGGGCCTGGGTCTCACAGGGCTTTTCCAAGACCACTGACATAGACACCTACTTCTCAAAGAGGACACTGTTCCACCCTAAAAAATTATTTTATGTTACCTTTTAATGAGGAACCGACTGTCTGGCAGTGTTCGTAGACTTTGACACACCATTAAATATTTTATTCTTGAGGTGTGTTGTAATTAGTCATGAAGAATACAGTATGTCAGTTTTTTGTCTATCTGTGAGACCGGCATTGCTACAGTCAGACTGTGTGGCTGCAGTGTAAACATGCATGTGGTTAGGACATACCTGAGGACCACTAAACTCATTCTCTCTCTGTTTGTCTAACTGTCCTGATCTGTGTCTCACTTATTTTAACACTAACAAAGAGAGCTCTGTGTATTCTCTCTTTAGTGATTTATTAGTTGTTAACACAAGAAACTTGCCTTAAATAAGTTATGTGGTTGTCATCTGAGTTTTTCATCCGAGGAGCCTCGTAAAAACTTAGCAATGTAAATAATCCTGGTTTTTATTCTTGCATTGATGTGTGTGATGTCTTTTAAGTAAGTTATGTTAAGTTGTGTTTAATTGTTACCTTGGAATATATATTAATTTTTAAGGAAATATATTAAATGTCATTTAGGGTTTATGATCTAAGCATCAGATGTTTTTTTTTATTACTGAAACCAGGTTTGGAAACAAGCACTTTCCATAGAGAAGAGGAAGTCAAACTGTACAGTATCGTGTTTACAAAGGTTAATGCAAAATGAAACATCACATGACATGAGAATGCATTTTGACTTTGACTTCTGAAGAGATAGCTGATCTAAATTAGTCAGAATTGTTGTAAAAACTTTTATCATTATTTAATACTTTTCATTCTCTGGTCTTTCTGAGACACCCACTCTGTCACACTGATTAAAAGTGTTAAAAACCAGCTGAATCTGTTAGGCAGTTTTATAGAAACTGTTCGAAACGGGCTGTGACTGCAACATTATTTCAACCCATCACTAGTCCTTGAGTTGTAAATAATTAATTTCAAAAAGAAAAATATGTATTATAGTTGATGTCTCAAAATAAGTGAGTGCTGAATTGGCTATAGAGAGAATAAACAAATATCAAGGCCATCTTTTACTGTGCTGTTCATACCCAAAGATACAGTTCGTTCTCATAAGTGTTAAGAATACATAGTTAAGCCCTCAAGCTATAACTACAGCACATTTAAATCTAAGTAAACTCACAGAGGGTCAAGATGCACAAAACTTATTTAACAACCCTGTTTTAATAATTAAAGAGCAGTGCGTGAAGCTGCTGACAGAATCAATCCGACATAAATTCTTCAACAAAATGAACCAACGTTGAACACACTGGCTTTCAACACACTGTCTGCCTGCCGTGTGTATCAGGGCACACACAACAGTCTGCTGGAAATCCTTAGTTTGTTTACTGACAGCTTGCCAGACAATCATAGCTTAGACCAACCTGCTTCCTTGAAACTAGGGCTAGTTAAGAGCCATGCAAATATTACAGTATTCAAGGTTATTGCATGAATATGATTAACTCAGAACTGCCATGCAGCAGCTGTAATATGGCTTTATTCTTTTGGATAGCTAACAATGTTGTTGAATGAGCTGAGTTTGTCTTTACACAGAGTATAGGGAAATGAAGATGTACCTTGGTTGCAGGTTGATAGCCGAGGGGTGTGTTTGATGTTGTATATGTACACTTCTCTCGTGTGTACAAATTTAATCATGATGTGAGAATGAATTGTATCTTCAGCATAAGCATTTCTGGCACATTATTTAATAAAACATGGTCTTTATTTTTTTCTGGGTCCCATGCATAACAGATTTCAATTTATCATTCAATAAATCCAAAGTAATGAGATATGCAGTGGGGTTTGTGCAGATCAAAACAGTTTCACTGTATATCATTTTCAAACAAATACAACATATTGTTTGTATTTGTATTTTTTATTTGTATTTACAAATGCAAACAATATTGATTGCCTGACTTGGGGACTCAAAGATTGTGTCACATCCTCTAAGGAGGCCACATTTTGTTAGAGGTCCCAGAATTCCTTGCTGTAAACATTAAATACATCTGTCAGTGGCAAAAATGATTAAACTGTTAGCAAAAGCCAATGAAATGTTTGCACCTTCAGCTTGGATTTTTCCTCAACTGTTGACATTTATTGCACCAATGAAATGCTCTGAAGTTGCACGTTTAGCTGCTGCTTATGTCTGTTCGTCTCCTTGTTGCTCTTTTTCCGATGCCATTAACTGATGATCTCTTTCCATTTTTTTCTTTTGCCAGGAGCGCAATAGAAATAAACAGTAACCTTCAAGCAAGCTGTCTGCTAGAGCTGCAACACTAATGACGTAGGACCTTAAATAAAAAATTTGCCTAACCACAAGGAGGAAAGGCTTTCACAATCTTTCCGCTGAAGACGACAATGTATCTGAACACTTGAACATGACAATAGATGGACTCATCTGTATCCGTTGACTGGTGCATCAAACCCTGTGTTCCTGTCTCACGAGAAAAACAACATAACCCACTTTGAAAACTCTGTCTTTAAAGCACTTTCAGTCCTCCGTACACCCTTAACTCTCTAACTCTGTGTTCTTCTTCTTCTTTAATTTTGTTTGTGAGCAACTAACTGACTAACCAAAGTAGTCAGATTTCACCAGGCTTAATTTGTAATTTCTGTTATGCCTCAAATGTTTGGGATATCGGTGAGCTTCATCAGCTCCCGAAGAGAATTAAAGATGATATGTATAAATGAAACTTGTACTTGAATCTGTATTCAGCCATCTGATCCTCGTCAGATGGAGGGTTGGATGATTGACAGGTGGGACGAAATAAATGGGAAACAGCCACAATCACGCCAATCATAGGATGCATTCTTCCCCTACCTGTTCCCTTCATTTCTGCATCTGTTTCTGTGTACCAAAAGATTACAATTATGCAGCAGGCTGGCAATCACCGGCCAGTGCACATCTTTGTTTTTTTTTCTCTCTCTCTTGTGATTCTGTCATTCTGAAGTGCATTTGTCTGAGGAGAAACCTGCTGCTCTAGTGGAACTAGCAGTGGCCTCCTTGGGCCATGTGGGTGACTGTCTTTGCTCTGATGTTGATGTACTCTACTGTACCTCAGGCTCAAATCAGACTGTCTGTCCTCAACAACTCTTAGCACTTTTGGGAGAACCCCCACCTCACCGCTCCTGCTCGGCTCGGCTCGGCTCGACCGGGTTTCCCCCAAAACTGCGAGAAACCAACTGCAAGGATGTGACAGTTTTCTCCTCTAGGTAACTCACTAGCTAAATAAAAATTACCCATGTTTAGCGCAAAACTTTGCATTTGTTTTTACTCATTTCATTTGGAAATGTGTGCATCACTTCTGTATTTTATAGTTAGCACATTCAAATATGAACTTGTGTCCTGCAGCAAAAGCGGATGCACGTATGCCTCTAAATAAACAAGTGTGCATTTATACAGTAGAGGCAACTTCTATTTCAAGCTATTACTGACAATGTGTGCAAAGTGTTTTGGTGCCAGCACCAGGGTTTGATCATATAGTTGAAATATCAAAGGGTAACAATAAATAGACCTGAATATGACACTGCATCAATATGTTTGCTATGTGGGAGGCAGTCCTGAAAGCCTAAAATGGATTAGTCAATATCACAGTGCAATTGCAAGGTACAACAACTGTGACCTCTTACCTGTATGGAGTATCATAACGACATGGCCTTGCAGGCAGGGGTGGGAAGTAACAGAGTTCTGTGTTTACCCACATTTTTTAAATAGTTGTACTTTTACAAAGTATTTGCATTTTATGTTGCTTCATATTTCTACTTCACTAAATTTATTTTGCAGCTTTAGTTCTCCTTCCAGTTTAGGATGTCACATAAAAACAAACAGAATAAGTTACAGATTATAAACCAGTGACTTTATCCCAAAAAAGGTAGTGTCGAGTTGTGTGTAGCCATGATGTTTAACTAGCTGTTAGCTTGAACAAAAGAATTTCCCCTCTAAACCTTCAGATATTTTTACTTAAATATAGTAGGAAAAATTACCCAATATTTTAATGAGCACACTTACATGTTATACATGAAGTCATTTAGGTGATAATACTTATGTACTCTCTTTTTTAATGGGATTTTGAATGCAGGACCTTATTTTTAAATCCATTTTTTGCGACTTTTGCTCAAGTAAGACTCCAGCAGGGTTGCTTTCCATGTTAAACTTTAACAGTAAGTCAAAAGACAGGAGCACTGAGCTGTTAACGACAGATAGACGTTTGTCTGGTCTGATGAATCAGAATTTCAGCTACGCAAACATGATGGTGGTGGACTCGGGGTGTGCTATAATCACACCAGATATGATGTAATGTGGCCATCATGTCTGGTAACTGCACAGGCCTGTGAGGGAAACCTTGATGCCTCAGTGCAACAACATCAAGGCAGGGGATTGATACTTTTAACAGGCTGATGCTCCATCTCATGCTGCAGAGACAGTTTGGAAATGGTATGAAAAAAATTCAGGTAAAAGAGACATTAATCACATGCCTGCTGCAGAGCTGATATCAACTCCAAAAATGTGGATTTATTTGGATTGTGGTCAGCTTTGAAGGCACAAACAATCCATGTATACACAAATAAGTTGGCTATTAGTAAAAACATACAGTGGCTGAGGTCACATTTTACACAGAGAAATCAGTCTTAAGATCTTGCAAATCTTATTTATCTCAACATAATCAGATGACAGAATATGTGGAATTTCTTGCTTGATTTCACTTCTGTCTAAATGATCCATGGGGCAGATCAAGTAAAAAGAATTTTAAGCGTGACTCATTTATGTTGAAAGATGACAAGTGGGATGTGTTTTTGCCCAGAATTAAGGATGTGGTCAGTGGAAAGGAAACTAAAACTACTTTCAGGTAATGTGATAAAAAAATTCCCCCAAAAGAGTAGGTTCCTTAGTTTAGTCACTAGGACAGGTAGAGGCAAAACAGACTCTGAGATGTGTTAGATCTACCGTACTTCAGACAAAATAAGACATATGGGAGCAAGTCATCATTCAGCAAGTTACAAGTAAGTTTGTGCACTCAAGCTTCAAGTTTCAAGTCCACATTACTGCAAAAAATATGACAAAAAAAATAATTCAAACACACAAAAAAATTAGTAAGAGAATTAAGACTATTTCGGTAAGGAAATAAACTCCATCATAGGGCTTTACTTTTCACTAATATCATGCCACTATGTTTACATTACTTGCACACATTAAACGTGTATGTATAGTGCATGCTTTGTACTGTGTTATGTTTTCATGATTCACAGGAAAATTCATGAAGCGACTTTTCTTTTCAAGTAACTTTGCTTCTCATTATCTCTGTACACATTTCTTTCACTCTGAGATGAATAACTTTGTTTTCACCGTCTGTCCACAAGAGTGCGCCATCATATCAAGTTCTTTCAAGCATCCGTCCCTCCAAAGACTCACCACAAAGCCTTTCCTGTAAGCAGAAAGCCCTCTTTCTTCTCAAGCCCTCCAACTCCTGCAGACACAATTATACCAGGATGAGAAGCACTTGTTGTGCTTCCACAGCTTTTTGGAGCAATTAATGCCAGCTCACCATGCTGTGCGGTGAGAGGTGGAGAAGAGAGGGAGAAGGAGGACATGAGCAGGGAGTGAGATAAAAATCCCCCTTTATGTTCGTCAAGGAGGAAGAAAGAGCTGTAATTATAACATTGGAGGCTTTGGATTGCAACTTCTCTCCTCTGTGTGTTAATTTGTGCATCCATCAGGTTTTCACAGGCAGCCTTTGAAAAGAACCACACTCTTCCTGCCTCCATTTGTCTGCGAACACAACAGACAAACTAAGCAGGGAACTCGCTATTTATTCGCCCCACAATGCCCCCACAATTGCTAGTTGTGTGTGATGTTGCTGAGATGTACAAATCCTCAAATATGCATAACAGTGATTTAATTAGAGCCCTCTGCTGTGATTGATTTTACCCCCTTTAATGAATTGATGAAAAGTGCAATATGATAGCTGCTGTGGCTTTTAAATCATTCCTATTCGAATTGAATAGGAAAAACATATGCACTGCAAGCTCACTCCTTCAACCCTTTTCTTTCATTTAATTTTAGAAGCTTGTCGTGTTTTTTTTTTTTTTTACCATTTAGAGATCAAACTAACTGGCTAATGACTTTTATGTTACAGTTAATTTGCCCCTATCCACATTGGTCAGAGCTGTTCCAAGAAAGTGCCAAGCAAACTTTTCTCCCCTTTTTTTTTTTAACCCATCAAAATGTCCTTCTGGAAAGGGATTCAGTTGAGTGAAGATGAGAGAGAAGGAGCATCCTCTGCTTAGTGAGCTGAAATGCCTTTGAAGTTTCAGTCACACTGAAGACTCATCAACACATGGCTCAAGGCAAGGTTAGGGCAAGTCTCAGGGTTGGCACTTCCTCGATGTTTTGAAGGATTTCACACTCTGGGCCATGGCGTGTCACTCAGTAAGTCCTCACAGAACATTAGTCCTATTGATGACTATGTTAACTGACATGAGGTTGATCAGAGGAGTCAGAAATCATTCTGATGTATGTGTCTGCTGTGCTGATTGTTTGTATATTGTGGAACATCTTCTATACATGCAGCTTGAAGTTGCAAGTGTGAAGTGGGGTAAGTGAAAAATGTAAGTGCATCAACAGTGATTAATGTAATTGGACTCACAGCTGAGTCCCACTTTCAAAGCCATATTGACGTTTCAAGGTGCAATTCAGTGGGTCAGCTGAAATAATCAGCAGATTTTACTTTTCATTTGAAAAAATTGGATTTTGACAGACAGTAATGTCTAAGTTTTCTTCCTGCCCTTTTCCAAGGTGTCTCTGTTGCCATGGTTATATCATTATCTGTGAACTGAAAGTGGAGGCTGAGCATTTTGCTGAACACAATGATATGATGTAGGTCTAAGCTGGAAAGACTTGATTGCTCTGCATACAATGAAAGAGAAATGAAAGATTTGCAATTGAATATTTTCTCGATTTTTTTGGTAAATCTGTTAATGTAGAGGTGGCACAGAGCAAATAATTATCAGATAAATTACAGTCTGATTTGAACGGATCTGCATAGCTTTAATTTATCTAAAATTTCACAAATTTCAGATGTATTGCAATTGTGTTTGTTCCATTAATATCAAAGAGTAAAGGTTGGAATAGCAGTCATGTAGCACATTTTGATGTTGTTATTGCTGGTGTCCACATGGAGGCGCTGTCCATAAAAAGGTAATAGGCTTAACTTCTATCTACAGAGTGAAAAAGCCTATTAACATTTTTACACATCTGACATTGTCAAATGTATTTACTGCTCATTAGAACTATCTGGGAAAAATTAAGCTTTTAAGGACATTTTCTTCTCACAATTTTCTTGTGTTAGTTTCAAACTATGGAAGTATGTGATGAGTAATAACAGACATAAAACACTTGAATGTTCACCTCAACATTTACCCCACACTTCTGCACATTATGAACAGTAGGCATATGGAAACGAGCTGAGATGAAAATGAACCACATGGCATTAAAAAGGTTTAATTAAAGTGCCAATCCAGTTATTCAGTATTGCACTTCCATGAGGCTCGGGGACTCAGCAGAGACACATAAAAGGAAGAATGATCAAAAGTGAAGCAGCAGACATGAAAATATCCTGAATTTCAGTCTCTAGTGTTGTATCTAGTGTTTATGTTTATGTCGGAGATTATGTTTACACCTGTTTTTTTCCCTCTGGAATAAGTTTGTGTCTAGATAACATGAATTCATAACTAAGTCAGTGCAGCAAATGTACATGTGTCTGTAGCAGTAAAATAATAATGGACACCAAAATAAAATCCAATATGTACACAGCAAAATATATACTTTGGGGGCTATTTTTTAAATTACTTTAAAGCAAGCAGGGAAAGAACAGACATAATTCAGAAAAAATGAGGTTAACAATAACAAAAATTTTGGTTTTCAGACTGTAAATACAAGTCCTTCATATTAAACTGATTTATGAAGCTATTCCAACAGGAGAAATAACTAATGCAGCATGTTAGTTCTCGTTGGACAAATGAAATGTTGGTGTATTGTATATACAAAGCAGCAAGGAATAATTCAAGGCCAAGGGTTATTATTAATCCATTTAAATGTTTCCTGGTAACAAAAAGCACACATCAAATCCACAATGCAAAGTTGATACCAATCCTTGAGCAAGAAAAACAGTTTCTGTTGTGTATCACTGATTGTAAGTGGAGTTACGAGTAGGTCTGTGTATCCGTCTGCTGTTAGGATCCTTGCACTTACTGCTGTCCTTCAGAGACTTACAATGCACACACAAGTAACATGAAAAAAGACAGCTTCATAAATCCTGTTTTATGATGCTTTACAGAGCGAGTGTGTATGGATAATGGGAAAAAAAATAATAGTATAGCACCAGAGAGGGCGAACAAAAAAGAACAGCACTTGCTGCAGATTTCAAAGGTCTCTTATTTAAGATCATCTGAGCATATCTGGGCCAACATCATTCATATTGCAGTACACAGTCCTGCTTCTGCCCTGAAGTTTCAGGTTATTGTCATTCCACTCTTAAATTTATGGATAAGTGACCACTGAGGAAGAAGAAGTGCAATGGAGAGAAAAAGAGTGAGTAAAAGCAAGAACATGAGAGCAAAGGCACTGAGATGCTGAGAGGACTGCTGCTGTGTTTCTTTATTCACTAATTTCTACCTCTGCTTTATTATGCTGCACTGCCCTTCTAGGACACTTGGCTACACCCAGTGCAGGGCCTCATAAATATGAATCTTTAATCTATGGAGCAGATGAGTCAAATATATGAACTGGAGAAATACAAGAAAGTGCCGCATTCAGAGCTTTGGTACCAGATTTATACTTCATGACTGGACGGCAACCTCCCTTGTGCTGCGCAGATGATGAGTGGAGACACACTAGCTGTGGGCTGGCTGCTTATTGAATTCAAAGGTTGGAATATGTCATGTGCTGGGATGGCGTGTTCGAGCCAAGGTTTAGGATCATGGGGGGTAGTGCAGAATGGAAAGGTCTGAAATGTAATGCATTTGAAATGAAATGAAAAGGTGCCGAGGAATGAAATATGACATTCTGGCTGTTGAGGCCTGGAGTTGTGGGAGTCACCGGTTGGGACTTTATGCTCGGCCGTATATGAATGTGTGTGTAAATGGCATCGCGCAAGTACAGGTTGAGTGTGTAATGTGATGCAGACCGCTTTTGCTCCTGTGACTTCCTCTTCCACCCTTCTGCTCAGGTCTGATGGAGATTAAGGGCCATTAAAGGCTCTCTGCTGCATGTGCAGTTTCTATTGATCACATCGACTCGACCCACTGTAGCCAATGATCCGATTACAAGTGTTGTACCCCCATCCTTATCCCCTCCCCCTCCTTCTTCTCTCCACCTTGCCCCTCCCTTTTTCTTCTTCCTCTCGCCCACCCTTTGTGGTTCGCGGTGCTCTGTGGGGGTTGCTCTGCCTCTGCTGATGTCAGCACTGGGGCATGCCCAGAAGGCCCCCGAGCCCCCCTAGACAAGCCTCTGAATATCTGCTTGCATGTCTGTCTGTATTTTTGTCTCTCGGCCTCGCTGTCCGCTCACGCATCGCACCCATTCCTCGCTTCTGTGCTCTCACCATCTCCAGTCATCTCCAAACACAGCAGGGTTATGATGAATCTTATTTCTACATGAGAGAGATGGATCGACCGTGCTCCGAAAGAGCCAAATGAGATGAGACAGTCTGAGAGGCATCGGCTCAAACCCACCCGACCCCCACCTTTTTTTGTACATTACCCCTCCCACTGCCTGCATGGTCAAACAGCCCTGGGGGAGCTCTCTGCAAGACCACTGTGGTTATTAGCATTGACAGAAGCTCACGGAAATCTTCTTAGTTTCTCCTGTACAGGAAGTGTCCCACTCTATCACTAATTCTGGGGGATTCCCACAGAACTGGCAACCTTTTTCCTCTCAGAAACTCTCTATTTTGAAGCCATCTGACACCTTCAGAGTGGCAATGTTGGCCTCGACCAACAGTTCACTACTTTTGTCCCAACTGATACATCTAGATGACAATAAAATGAATTGTCATTAAACCTTGCACAGACATTCGTGTTTCCCAGAAGATGAATCTTACTGATTGGTGACCCCTTACTTAACCTCTTGTGCTTTTACTGGTTAACATTTTTGGTTCTGAGAGAGGTATCTTGGCAAGTTTTAAATGGATTACCATGAAATCTGTTGCAGATTATCACTGTTCTAACAATATTTCCAAAAGTTTTTGATGATCCCCTGATTCTCATTATCAAGTACATTTTTGGTTAGAAGCCAAATATTTCAATGGCTCCTGAATGGATTGCCATGAAATTTGGTATGGCCTCATACCTCAACAGATGCAGTGCTACCATTTTGATGATTCCATAATTTTCAACTGGATCATTCAGTGTGTAAAATGGAGTTACAACACTTAGTTGGTTAATACATTACACTATCAAAAGAAAATTAACTTAATTTCTAGGGAAAGGTGTCATTATTTGCCAGCTTTAGTCTCTTAAAAATATGCATAAATTAGAGTGGCATTTGTAAAATATGGCAGAAATTGAATAGAGTATTCATAAATATGTTTTCAGTGGATTGACAGTAAGAGTTGTTGTGATTTTATTACACCTAAATGAACCCATCTATATCTACGAAGGGAACAGGTTCTCTTCCACAGAGACCATCATGTTGCACTGCCATGTTCCTACAGTGGCCTAGAATGGACAAACCACACACCGGCTCTGAAGCAGCCTTTCTGCAACTTCACCCAAGATTTGCTACTTTTTGTTGTCATATATGATAGTAATTTAGAAGTGGTTGAGTTTTGGACTGTTGTATGTGCAAAACAAACAAGTTGAAGACATTACTTTGGGCTCTGGGAAATGGCTATCATCCCTTTTTATATATATTTTAAATTTTTATGGACTAAACTATTATTTATGAAAAAAAACCCTGGCAGAGTAATGGCTAATAAAATGATCATTTCGAGCAGCTGGAGTGTGTAATACTCGGGTTTATGAGCATACCAGTAAAACTAATAACATTCCCATTAGCCCCAGCTGTGCTTTGTGTTAATACTTTAATACTAAATGCTAACATACTAAAATCAAACTGGTTCACTTTACATTATAGCACTTATCATAGACCTTTTATTTCTGTTCCTACATGGCTGCTTAAAACTGTTTTGGCACAAAATTATATGTGAAGAAAAAGTTGTGCAAAAGTTTAAATCAAACATACTTTGAGTCCAAAGCTGCAGCTGTGTGAGCTAAGTGTCTTGAATTGTTTCAGATGATGGTCATCAAATCAAGATTTGCCCTGTTGAGATTATTTGACTGACATATTGATATCCTTTTTGACTGAGACTGACTGAAAACTCTCTGAATACCCCAAAGACAAGTTTGATTCCGTTAAATACTGTAGTACATATTGTTATTTTTTTAAGTAGAGTCATATTTTGTGACAGAACTGGGTCTGATGGCAGTCGTATCTCTGTCCTGGTTCTATCAATCAGCTGCATCAGTGAGGGATTCACAAGACCCAAGACAACCATGAAACAACACAGGGAAAAAAACAGAAACTACATCATATCACCACAGGATGAATCAATAACTACAAAGGCAAACATGCTGGATTTCACTTATAAGGCATTTTATATTTTTTGTAATGCAGCAAGGAATCTATATTCGAGAAGCAGATTTTTTTTGGAGTAATTCTCTTTAAATATTTGGATATTTTGCTTTGATATACAGTAAGATCCTCGGGGCCAGATCAGGGCTGGAGCATGAATAAAAAGGAAGGTCCATTATATTCAGAACCAGAAGAGCCTTGAGAATAGGACCACATGGGTGGGTGGGAGGCTGGTAAACAGCTTTACTCCCTGGATGAAAGGCTCACTATGATGTGTGTCCAAGGAGAGAACATGAGAGCACAACATTGTAATGTGAGAGTCAGACCCCTGAGAGCATGAAAAGTTTGGCGGTAACACAATTAAAGGCTGTTTTTTTTTTTTTTAAAGAAAAATCTATTTACACAGCCCTATCAGCAGAGTCATCCTCAGCTTCAAAATGCATGGAGATTACCATAAAGAAACCTAAGTGGTGTTTGTACATCTGAGCTTTGATATTGCACACCAGCTGGGCAAAAGCACTGACCTTCCCCGCTACTGCAATTACATCATAGGGCAGCTCTCGCTCTCATGCATATTAATGCAGGTGCTGGAGGCATCACCCTCACCTTTGATTCCCTGGGATCTGAGCCCGCCATTGCATGACAAGCGTATCTGGACACAAAGTGTATGTAATGGTGTTCTGCTTCGGGAGAGATATAGACCATGAGCAAAACCAGATCAAAGGTGCACACACACTTTTCTCTGCAGGGGGATGAGAGGGATGCTGCGTGTTTGTGTGTGAGAGCTAGAGAAAAAGGTGTGTGAAAATGAGTTAGCATCTGCAGTCAGACTCACATGTATCAGAACCATGTAACTAATAGCCTGGTGGTTAACACACAAAAGTTAGAGCTAAAGGTTAATCAGAAACCTGTCTCATTTTGTAGTGCTATTATTGTCCTAATGAGGTCACTATAAATTTAACACAATAGGACATCTTGTCTTGGAGGAGATATATTTAGACTGAAAGACACATGATGTTGCTAATTGCAGGAGTGTCCTGGGTGTATCCCAGAGGTTCCTCTTTCACTGCAGGTGTTCATTCAGCAGCGGTGAACCATCACGGGGAGGATGTCTCCAAAAGGTAAAATTAAAACAACACTGGTGTTTTCTTCACGCTGCAGTACTGAATATTACCATGACTGAGGCTAAAACTAAATAAATAAGGAACTCTAACTAAATAAACCCCACAGGGCAAGCACTGAAAACAATTATAAAGGAGATTCTGGTTCATTTTCCATCATATAATAATGTAACATGGTGCTGGTGTAGAGACTGCTGCTGCCAGTAGAGGGCCTCGTTGTTATAATATAAAGCTCAGCGATGGTTGGTTCCATTTTCTAGCAGCCACACACAGATTTAATACCTGAGCAGAGACAATGCTGATTTGAATGCATCTGAATTTCTTTAAATAACAGTGAAAGAGAGATGATAGAGAAAATTGAAATTTATAATTATGTTTGATTATCAAAGGCAAATATTTCTACATAAAGGACATAAACATGATAATTCTTGCAATGAACAAACCATTATAAAAATAATTCTTAGTCTGTTAGCAAGGGTAATTTTTTATGTGCTATTTTTGCTAATCTTATTTAAAATTATGATTTGTTTTAATATGGTGACAAGACAGTAATGTGCATTATCCGAAGAGTAGCTGAATTAGTAAATGACTCTTCAGTTGTATGAAGCCAAACTACTCTATTTGCCATCATGCCATAAAAGGCCTGAAGCAGTGTTAACTTCTCAGAGCTGCGAAAGAGCTTTGCACACCAGGGAGCCAATAGGGGACTAACCATCATATGAATTGGCTCCATTTGCTGCTGCTGCACTGATCGTGTCATGCCTGAGCATTAAAAAAAAAAAAAAAAAAAAAAAAAAAAAAAAAAAAAAATTTGCAAAATTTAAAATATCGGAAGAGAA
>JAQNCA010000015.1:9119363-9136765 GCA_029783725.1 Acanthurus tractus
CATCTACATGGTAGGGCTGGAGATGCGAGGCTTTGGAGCCAGAGAGGCAGCAGCAGCAGCAGCAGCAGCAGCAGCAGCAGCAGCAGCAGAGGAGCCCCATTTCTCATCAAACAGGATCATTAGAGTGTGTATGGAGATGTGATTCCAGGTAAGAGGTGACAGGGAGCATGGGAGAGGACGTTTGTCTACATGCTCAGCTCCTCTTCTCAAACAGTGAGTGGACTGGGGCTGGTGTCAGAGGCTGAGCAAGACAAGGGGGGGCAGCAAAAGAACAAGATGTCACAAGACTCCTGTATAGACATGGGGATAGCATAGAAATTGTATCAGTCAGAGGTGAGAAAAGGAAGATTTAGCGGCAAAATTTAAAGACAAGATGCTAAAATGTATAGTGAGGAAGGCGACTGTACAGTGGGGGCGTAACCTCAACAACTCAATGCACTTAAGGCAGCATCTTTGGCGTATAGGGTGTGTTGAAGTATAGAGACTGACAGATGACCTGATGCAGTAATTCCCTAGTGGTGTGTGCTTTACTTTGAGAGCATGAGGAAGAAGGAGACAGGCAGAAAAAAAGCACACACCCATACACTGATGCATGACCGAGAAGATGATGATGTTTAAGATGATGATGATGGTGGCGGCTCTATCTAGATCCCACATCTGCAGTCAGCATAGCCTCTAACCGCAGTGTCCCTCCCCAGACGCCCGCCCGACACGTCTGCACCGGTCAGCGGGATACAAACACACTAATGCACCATTCCAGTAAACAAACAAACAAGTGTTGCCGTGGTAATTGCAGTGATTAGGAGATAAGCGGCGGGAGAAAACCACGCTTTATAGAGGAAGCCCCCTGTGTGACCTTTAGCAGGGCTGCAGAACCAGAGCTGCTGTCTGATTCGAGACACGTATGACTAGCGCCACATAGATCCACAGCACAGGTCATAAATATGAAGACACTAAAGCCTCTGCAGGTCACAAAAAGCACCTTGAGCTTGGCTTTTATGCAGAAGGTATTTCTATGCAGGAGCCTGAAAATATGATATTTTGACCACAATAATGGTCACAGACAAAATACTTTCACAACTCTATACACGGGCACCATCCACCTCTCCCAAATTGTTTTCCATAAATCATGTCTGCTCCTCAAAAGAAACTCTTGGCTGAGACTTCTCACACAACTCCCACAATCCTCTTCATGTATACAAATTAATTCACACAATGTCTGCTGTGAAGATGCACTTCTTGTTTTTAATGTTGCATTGTTGTTATTTCACACTGATTTCTCTGGTTACATGCAGCAATATGCAGTTTGTCTAAATCCTCTTAGCATTTTCAAAGCAATATAATAGTTCATATTTTTTATATTTGCTGTTTAACTTTGTTATAATGCAGCTGAGAAAATGATACAAGTTAGGTTGGCTACTTAAATAAAATAAATAACCCCCACCACAGTTGCCTCTTGTACTTACCATTTTATCAGGAAATTAAAGCAGCGAATAAACTAAATATTTCAGCAGAGAGCTGACCTTACATCCATTAATTAGTCGACACTGTAGAATAAATGAAAAATGTATAGTTGTTTAACTGTAATGTGCTGAAGTTTTGTTAAATTTGCCTGAAAGTCTGGGAGAGAATGTAAAATGGTCAATTTAACTGGTATTAATTCTGATTTATTTATTAAAAATATACAGTGCAAATTTTGTCAGTGATTTATGAATTCTGCTGATAAAATAATTATCTAAAATTCCCACTTTGACATATTTAAATAGATTTTCTGGATCTAGCATCTATTTATTTTTGGCATTTATTTATTTGTGATTTTTTTAAAAAGATATAGGCTGGGCATAGTTGTATGCATGACAAAATAATCAGTTTATCAATTTATCCAACTTAATCAATTTATTTATATAACTGCACTGTGGTGATAGAAGGTACTTAATGTGCACTGTGTAATTGTCCACAAATCATTTTGAAAAAAATGTTTTTTTTATTTACCGAAAGTACTGAAAACAATTTAATACACATGAAAAGAAATTCCATGACATTTGCACTTGCTTAGAAGTTTGTCTTAAAGCATTTAAGAAATGAAGAAAAGGTTCCAACAGATCAAAAAACACACAGGTAGACAAGTCAGAGTTATGAGGATCAAAGCTCTGTATTAACTAAACCGTCAAACTTCACATTCAAGTGATCGCACAAAGTTCATTTGACTCCACACACTGTCTGATCTGATGTTAACTGATGTTCCAACAAGTTCAACAATACTCTTTTTCAGGTTCAAAAGGCCGCGTGTCGACCCTGAATTTAATGCACACAGTTAAGACAGGAGGAAAGAAAGTAAAATGTTTATGTTAGTTCTGTTTTTCACAGCAATGTCACGGCCGGTAAAACTGGCTTAGTCACACATACAGAGCTGAAGGTGTTAGAGGAAAATCAATGGTTGGATTGCAGTGTAAGGTCCTCTGGGTGAGGTAAACACAGTTTGCTATATATTCTGCCTAAGGAATGTTTAAAAAGCCTCCAAAGGGGGATAATGTAAATACATTAGAGCTTAAATGCAACCTGACATAACTAAAAATACTATTTTTTATAGCTTAAGATGAGGAACAGCATTAGTTCACTGTCGCATATGGTTTTAACGATGTCTCATGTTTGAGCCCACGTGACCTCCATCCTCATCCACCTCACTCGCCCCCCCAAGCCCCACTCAAACAGACACACTCCCTGTTCCCGTGCAGCTCCCCAACTCCCAGGCTATGAAATGTACATCACACCTCCGATCTGAGGGAATCTCACCCCAAATCCTTCCTTTGAATTATTGAAGAGGACCAAGCCAGCTTGACTCTGATTATCCTCCAATCAATATGCCTTGCCTCTCCTCCTATAACATCAAATGCCTCCGACGATCGATCCAGCCAATCAGAGGGGCCACTGCAGCTGCAAACGCAGAGTGTATTGTTCTGCATTGTTTACACTGACGTCGCTTGGCGTGTGTAATAGGTGTGTTTATGTTCGGGACGGGTGTGATTGCTGATTGACTGAAATGCTCCTGTGTGTTTTTGTTTACTGGTATGTGTCAGAGATAATTCCTCCTGTTTGGTTTGCTCGTGTTGCTTGCAAGAAAATGAAGTTCAGCAAAGATTTCGTGAAGCCCCAAGAAGGGCTCTCTGTAATGAGACATACGAAAATCATGCATGTATGTTTTAAAAAGAGAGAGAGCTCTAAAATAATTTGACATCTTATAAAACTATTCAAGTTTGACTCTTGGAATTGTACAAAGTAGACGACTGTCAACTGCCTGCACAAAAGCCCGAGAGAGCAGAGTGAAGCGCTAATGCAAGTCGGTTTGTTTGACTCCCAAAAAGCACTTTTTTCTTGGAGACTGCGAGTCTGAGTGACTTGTAGCGATTTTCTTTTTCAATTACATACTGAAAAGTAAATCAACACCTCACCACCTTTATACAATGAGAAGAATGAATACAAACATATGCCAGTAACCCTACAATTATACAAGGCGCACACACTCTCCCTCTCGCAGGCCCATATAATGATTGCAGGAGGCGCTGCTCTATTATTTGCGAAAATGGAACGGTTGATGTGTGATTGTTGTCTGTCTCCGGTAAAAGCTGACGGTTCCTTCTCGCAGTGCTGTCAGGCTGGTATCCCTTTTCACCTGAACACACAAGTTCCACACTCAATCTGCACTGATAATCGCGTCATTACGCAAACTACCGAGAGTGGGCCTCACATGAAAAAGGAACATGGTGATGATGGTCGTGCACTGTACACATTCACACACATGCACACTTACAAGGACATGTGAGGCCTTGCAGATAGGTCTACAGTTGCCAACAAAAGTCCAAACACTTTGGCACATGGTTTCATGCTCATACACGATCAAATTCCTACACAGATCTGCTGTTGCATCTCTCCACACACAGGCGCTCTGCAGAGGGATGGATGTATCAGCGGGGGCCAGATGATGGCACTCTTCTCTCTGTACCAAGCTGCTGGATGCCCCCACCACGTGCTCTGACTGCATGATGCAGCTGGCCTCATTTTAATGATTTAAATCACTTGAGGTCCACCGCCACACATTTTAGAGGCTTGACTGAATTTATCCTCGTTGATAGAGATCAGTGCCCTCAGCCCTGGACGTTGCCAGACTACAGTAGAGGGAGAGACCTCTCCGACTGACACGATTGGATACGGCTCTCTACTCTGATTTTACTTTTGATCCCGCCGCTCTGACTCTGGCCCTGGGGACAGATGAGTGGAATGGAGCGGTGGAGATAGAGCAGAATGCCACGCGCTCTTCTATCTCACCGGTCAGCCTTTTATACAGATGCAGGTTTAGAATGGTTACTGTTAAAATGTAGACTCATGAAATCTTACATTAATCTCCGCTGCATCCACAGGCATGTGAAGTGTGGCTACTTCCTGCGAGCAAAAATAATTACTTAAAGATTACTGAAGCTTTACACGCACATTTTAATGCATTGATAACCTAGAAAATATTGCACCTGCCTATTTTAAAATGCCAATATAGAGGGACATATACATGTACAAGCAGGGGTTAATTCTTACACAGACAGAAATAACCACAAAGCAATGTTGCAGGCAGCAGCCCAACGTTTTGAGTCACAGGTTTTGTGTTTCTGCAGCTCAGGTAGGTAGAAACAAACACACGGGTGTTAAGTGCCCCTGTTCAGCAGCAGGGCACAGCGAGGTGGAGGGGGAGGACTAGATGATACAAGTGTAACCTCTATAGAGGAGGCTCAGGAGCCTACATATTGTGAACACACTCAGCAAAACATACATATGATCTAACAACCCACACGCACAAACTCGAGCCTGTGCAGCGACCAACAGGTCATCATTGAAATATCGCTTTTAGCCTTTGCACCCTGCTCATTACTGAAAACACACACAAGCAGATGTGAGCACACACGGGCAAACATACACACCACCCTACATGTGTGATCAGTCATAGTGCTGCAGAGCCAATGATTTTTCCCAGAGGCCCCCTCCACGTGATTGGGCACGCTCAGTTAATTCCCTCTGTTGACCCGCAGCCCAATGCACTATTGACTAGCTGGATGACAATATGTGTGTGCGTGTTTGTAAGAGAGTGAGAGAGAGTGTGCGTGTTTGAGTGTTTGTCTGTAATGATGCGTTGGCGAGCCACAGGGGGGACAGTGAGGCTAGCTGCACGGCGACAGAGGGCATCCTGGTGCGTCAAGGTCAAATGAAGGACGCCGGCGAGTGCTGCAGAATTAGAGCTGGGAGCCCGAGCCTGCCTGAGCGAGGGCCGTGCTGCAGAGGGAGAGCAGAAAATAGCACAGCTGAGGGAGACAGAGCACATAAATAACAGGGCTAAGATTTCACTATTCTCTTCATACTCGGTCACCTTTTGCTTCACAGGTAGCACACTGTGAGGAGTAACGGCAAATCTGTGTTGCCTGAGAGCTTTTCAGCGGCGGTCCAGCTGATGAGGCATTTGGAGCACGGTCTGATATGGCCTACAGTGATTCCAACACACAACAAACGGAGAGGAGCTTATATAACAAGCTTTCCACGAGCTGCAGAGCAATATTACATTGTTACATTCAGTTACTTGTCACATCGATGATAACTTCAAGCTACTATTACTCTGAAAGTCATAACATGTTATGTGCTGCATTGTCTGTGTGTATATGTCTGTTGATGTTTTTTTATACTTTTAAAAAATTTTTTAGTAGATATAAACACTATGCAAGTACAAGTCCCACGTAACTAAAAGGGTGAATGTCTTGCCATCATGCACAATGTACCTTTAAAAATTATATCATATGAAATTACGTCACTGTATTAATATAAGGCTGCTTTTTAATACTGCAGCTGATGGGTGTGCAGCAAAATTAATTTATGTAATGCTTGCTGGTTTGAACTTTACAAATGCATCATAATAAATAAGCTATTTATAAGTTTTCAATGTAATTTTTTAAACATGCTTTTAAATGTGGTGCAGAAAAACAGACATTTTTCTCCTCATTTGTTGGGGAGAAAAAGTACTAAATGCCAGAACTTGAGTGAAAGCTTTTAGTAATATTCCACCACCAGTGGCAAGTGTGTAGTGTTTAACTAAAACTTCAGTTTGAGAAGGTGCCAAGTTCTAATTAAATTATTCTGACATATGGTGAAACATATTATCGCTAATTTAATGCAACACTGAATAGAATACTCATCTGGTTGTGTGGATGAATCTGTAACCTGTACAGTCACATGTTATTATACCGTTCATGGTTTCCACCCTTCAACTTTCTCACTTTGCCTCACTCCTTTATTGTTTCCAATCTGTCTTGTTCTACAGTGTCATCTATCATGGGAAATTTGACCCATATTGTGTAATTAAACGATCAATAGCTCTGTAATAGCGAGGGATGTGCCCAGCCCCAAACTCCAGCTACCATGACTGATTGAGACCTGTTGCCTAAGACGTGTGGATCTGAGTCCTGTCCTCTGTGGACGCAGAGCCGCTCGCCTGGGAGTCACATGTTGTGATTACTTTCGCAGAAAGTTTAGGAACACAAGCAATTATTCTGTAGAATGTGAGATATATTCTCAATTTCACCACTGAAGTGACTTTTTTGCTATTGCAATAAAAAGGCTGTGGTTAGAAACATAGTTCACTATTATAGTTTAATTACTTCAGAAGATATTGTGACTCAATGCTACACTGGCATCACAACCAAAACTGGATAACTTTTTATATGTGTATGCAGAAGTCATAATACAACAAACAAATACACTTATTTTTCATTTTGCATGAAGGTAAACATGACATGTAATAATAGATCATTCATATGAAGTCTGATTGAAGCTTAATATTAAGTTTGCATCACAAAGTTACATTTTATGAAGTAAAGTTTACATTTCCCCTTTGTGGAAATAATCGTCCACCGGTTCCCTGACAGCTGTGTGGGTGGTACAGTATATACTGAACAAGGCTGCGGTCGACACAAAGTAAAACTCCAAGGGAGCCGTTAAAAGCCAATTGTGAGGTAGTTGAAAATGCCAACAGCCATTTCTTATCTCGCATCACAACAATTAAAACTGTCTGGGAGGTAAAACATAATGAATCAAACCTGGACTCGTGGGTTTCCATAGAAACATGTATAATTATGGTAATTAGACCATTGTGAACAATCTATTCCGTCTAAATTAAGTAAATACGCATAGAGACCTCACTGTGTTCTGTCGAGAAAATGCAATGACGTCCATGTTCCGAAGATTAAAAGCAAAAAAGAAAAACTTAGCACCTTCAGGTATAATGACACCGACAAGAATGTAAGGATGAAACTTCATGTAGCTAAAATATTCCAAAGTAGGTGGGAAAATATAGGAGAGGAGAAATTTAGTAAACATTCCTCGAAGTTTACATGCTCATACCAGAATGATTGAAGTTTAACATCAGAGTGATCAGAATTACATTGAACAATGTTAATTACAACCCCATGCTTAAGAAATCTGGGTTGCACATATGTTGACAAGATGGATTTTTTTCTTGTGTCTCATTTGCTTTAGGTATAGATCCAAATGGAAGATCATACAGGCAATGTGAAAATAAGTTGTGGTGAAAAGTAAAATGAGTAGATTTACATAAATACTGTACTTCAGTTATGCACTTATATATTGTAGAGGTGCCTGTGATTCACTAAAGTGTTTGAATATTCTACTATTTTATTGTCACCCTGATTTCAGAGAGAAATACTGTATATTTAACAGCTGTAGTTATTAGAAACTTTTTAAAGGTATTTTATATAAAAAAAGTTACTATTATCTTATTTTAAACAATGCTTTGTTAAAGACTGAATCAACCTCTTTGGCTTGTCATTATAAAAAGCTGTTTGCAGCCTTAAAGAGATAAACACATCTTATATTCAGCAAAAAAAAAAAAAAAGGTTGGGATTAGAGAAAGATTAAAGAAGATTAGAGAAAATGAAAAACAAGTAAAATTTCTAAAACAAAATATTGCTTTTTTTTTCTTCTTCCCTCTCCCATTATTCACCTCAACCCCCCCCCAACCGAACCCATCCCCAAGATTAAATTAATAAACCTTTGGAGGGTTAAATGTTATAAAGATTAAAAATGTTTTTAGATTTATACTTTTAGTTAGTCATAAGATCATTTCCAATGATGTGCTTATGTCCATACTGGATGTAGCATTTTTTTTCTAAAGATTTATGGAGCTACTCTGCAAGCCAAGCTTTCAAACAAAGAGTCAAAGGTCAGCGGTACAGCGTCAGCGAGGGCGTCACCTGTCACACTCACCCCGTACACCCTGACCTCAGGGGTCAGTTAACATCCACAGCAGGTCACTGGGTTCTTGGTCACGTGATCACCGAGGTCTGTGGGGACTCTACAGGAGACATGAGCTACAACTGCCGCATGACTGGAAAACATGGCCAGTGTGCAAAGATTAACCCCTGACTTCACATCCTGTCAAATGTTCCACCTGAGCAAAGTCTGAGAATTATAGTAGCTGTGAAATGTGGCTGCACAGAAGACATGTGAGGACTTGGTGTGTTATTATCATGCAGACTGCTGTGTTTTTGATCTACTGTGACACATTTTTGCAAGTTCTTGATGTTAAAGCCCTTTTTTTTCCAATTCTTCTGTCACAGATGTCACACTCCCCCTCACTCTCACCGCTAATAATATTGATTCCCCTTCATCGTGCATCTTCAATGTAAATTGTCCACAGTGACTTTTTGGATTGATTGGGCCAAACGATGAGGGGGAATGTTAGCATGCTGACAGTAAAGCCATTGATTTCTGAAGTGATAGATAAAAAGCATTTATCATTTTGGAGCATGCATGATAATTAATTGATATCGACTGAAGCAGGCTGTGAATGCCGAGGCCAAACAAGCGATCGAGTGGCCGGAGGGAAACGACAATCCAACCTTAATGCTCTCGAATTCAGAGCATCCTCAGAAGTTCAATACTCCTCTCCACTACATTCAAGAAGTAAAGGAGATAGATATGCTGATATCTTGTGTAATTGAAAGCTATTATCATAATGCACTCTACCTTGTGTATTATTCATATTCATATTTAAATGGACAGGTTCGAGCTGAAAATATTTCAAAACCCTCAGCCCTGATTGCAGATTGAGAGTTAGAGAATGGCGACCACTGATTTAAATTACACATGTGAAGAGGCAGGATGAGGGCTTGTCTTCTGTCTCCATCTCCAAGTTCATGCAATTTAAACATCAAATCATTAAGTTCAATATTTGATGTTTCCACTATTGCTGTTAAGAGGAGGATATGAGATCCACTTCTGCTTTGTTAAAAAAAAATGGAGCTTCCAGTATGCGCCACATTATTTTTTACTGTATTCAGCCCTTAAAGCTTTGCTGTAATGCATGTAATGCAGTCTGTGCCTTTTTGTATTCTTTGTCTTTTACTGGACCTTTTGTTCTATTTTTGTGAAATTAGTTATTTTTGTCTGTTTTTTAATCCATTATGTTTCATATAATGCCATATTGTGAGGCTCTTTGAGATGAATTTTATGCATGAAAGGTGCTATTTTAATAAAGTTATTAATATTATTACACCTGCATTTATAGTTTGTGAATGCGCTGTGCTAACAAGTGAATGTGATGACACTTTGCCATTTGCTTCACTGAAGTTGAGAGCATTACAGTGCTCTCATTGTAGTCTTCCTTTGAGTATGGGACATTGTCATGCTCCACACATATGTGCACCACTGAGCTGGTTCAGAGGAAAGCTTTTTCCTACCTATTGAGCCCCTTCGCCAGCGTTAAGAGAACGACTCCAGCACTTCTCGGTTGAGACAACACCACGCTCTTTAGCTCCACACCAATCTGCCCAATTCACCAAACACTTAGTCCCTCAAAGGCTGCAGACAGCATGCATTAAAGAAGCTCTACTACCCTTTAATTTCCCTATGATTGTCACTTTGTTTCTGGCACCCCAGAGTTTTCTCAGATCACTAAATCATTTCCTCGACTCTCTGGAGCCAAAGGTGGCTTCACAGCAGAGACCTTGGCTTTGTGATCTGTAGGAGCCCGGACACACCTCTTGGTTATATTTATTTCTCTGGGAAATATCAAGAAGCTTGAACCTTGCTCTCGCTGACCCTCGGCGCGCCGCAATCACAGTCCGCATAGCACCCTGTAATTACAAGCACCATCTCCTATTCATCAGTGGACAGAATGAAAATGCCTGTGAGTATGATGGACCTCTGTATGCTGGTAGATACCATGATTGTACTGGAAACAGAGGGCTGATTTCTTTTCCAATTAAATCCCAATAAAGGTCAGTCAAAGAAAAAATATTTGTTGCTCTGAAATAGATAAAATTAATAAATAAGGGCAATCCAATGATGAGGAGATGTTATTACCATTTCAATTCACTAGTCTGACATTTTGGGATATGCACCCTATTCATCTTTATGCCGAGAGTTAAATAAAAAAGAGTGATACAGTTCTCATATCTGTTTGGTAGCGTAAAAATTGGAAACAGGGGAAACATAAAGCTTAGCCTCGTCCAAAGGTAAATAAATCTCCCTACCAGAACCTAAAGCTCACTTACTGATGCATTTTACTCTGTAAATGTTGTACAGAAAGTTCAGTGTGGCATTATTATGTTTCCTTTTTTGAGCAGATGCAAGGATTTCCTGAAGTCATCACTTCATAACAACACTGTAAAACTACAGATTTTGCACTCCGGCTCCCAGGTACATTTTTTGAATCCCTGCACAATGCTTTGCTAAGCTAACCATCATCTAAGCTAACAGACATAAGAGTTGTATTGATCATCTAATCTATTGTTGCACAGTAACATAAACCTATTGTTTGATATATATCAAACTGTTCCTTTAAATAAATTGTCTTATCTGTTTTGTTAGGAAAATGCCCGATTTCATTAAGCTTATAACCTGTTTAACAGTGTTTGAAGGGCTAAAAGCCAAATTGAGGTTTAGCAAGACTGTATTTTCTTCTGATTAGAAAAGTCGCTCAATCAAGGCCAATGATACAAGAGGGAGTGAAGCAGTCTCAAAATGCGACTTTTTCCATTTTCAATAACAGATTTATCCTTTTTTATAAAATGAGAATTAAAAGGTTTGAATAACTACTGCAGTTCCACAACGATAATGTCCTGGAGAGAAAGATCTGCTCGAGCACTTTGGAGAATAAAGGATGGGCGCAATGGACAGCTGAAATGTAGGCAGATGTCAACATAGAAAAACTCATGTATAATCCACGATATCAAAGAAGGCGAAGGAGCTCAAGATAGAGACAAAGGAGAGAGGGAGAAAGAATTAAAGAGTGAAAAAGGAGGGAAGAATGGAGAGAGAGAAAACATAAAGCGATGCTGAGATTTCTCCACATGCTTTTCTCTGATTTGCTGAAATTCATAATCCTCTCTCTTCTTTCCCACACCCAAGATCCTTTCCCAGCATCCATAATTCTAAGCACTGAAGCAATCCCCATGTTCATTTTAAAAACTCCATTGTTTCTTATCGCTGTGAAAGTGGCTGCTGCACAGATGTGCTGTGCTTCTTTTACACACCAGCAGCAACAACAACGGCTACTGATAAACACCTCAGTTTGCTTCTTCTTCGTTTTAGTTTTTCATCCTTCACCGTTAGTCTGCTTTGATTTGAGCTCCAGCGGTGACCAAAAGATTTCAAACGACCAGTGTAACACACGGCACAGCGTAGCGGGCTCTCTCTGCGCAGCTAAATATACACCGTTACACTCATCTCTTGTTATATTTTTAATGGCTCCAGTGCACTCATGTTGCAAAGTCTCTCCAGGCCAGATTCTTTCTCTTCCCCTCTCCTCTACGGCCCTTATCCCTCTCGCCTCGGGGCACTCGCAGGCCTGCCGAAAGAAATCACCCCCGCATCACTGGAGACATGCAGACAACCCCCCCTCGCTGCTAAAATAAACTGCTCACCTTCCCCCTGTATTGTTAGCCCATCAGTCTCGCTTTCAGGTGAACGGGCTGCTTCTCTGGTGCTCTCATGCTTCCCCTGTGTGTTATTTAAACTGGGCGAAAATGAAATGGTGGCTTATGCTTAAGTCGGGCATCACGTTAAGACAAATAAAAGGTGATTTTGTTTTTTTAGCTACAAGCTGCAGGGTCTCATCACGCTCCTTGCGGTGCTGTGCCCCCTTCTTTCTCCTCATGTAGCAACAAATTTAGCACACATGGACCTGGAGGGAAGAGGAGACTAATGTGGTCACAGACAAGTGCAAGTGGATTTGTCGCAGCGGTTTTGTCCCCGCTGGTGTCCTGAATAGAGCTCCTCCATTACATGTAGCTCCATGCAGCTGTTCCAAAATGGCTGCCTCTGTGTTTCCGTTTGCCTGGTGTCAGAGGACTGAGCAAGGGGAGGAAATATGTGCTGCTGCGGATGCATACAGATTAGGATTAGAGCATGAGCTGCAGCGTAGGGGCCTTTGTCATTAACAGGCAGTTTTAATCAGGGTCTGTCCCAGGGCTCTGCTGCTTGCCTCAGGAGCCCTGCAATCCTCAGGGAGCAGGAGAAGTAGAGATAGAGGGAGAGGAAGAAACAAGGAGGAGAGGAGTGTAAGAGAGGCGATACAGGGAGGAGGAGAGGATGAGGAAGAGCGAGAAAAAAGGGAAAAGAAGACCCCATAGTATCACTGGGAATAAGGTGGGGGAGGTGGCGTGCAGAGCAAGGAGTGTTGGATGCGTTTTTGCATCTACATGCACTGTGTATCTTGTTGTAGGCAAGATGGCTGCTGGATGTGCTGGGCTCTTCATTACGATCTCTCCATGTGCTATTGATTTTGCTCAGGCCCCGGTGTCTGTGTATTATTTAAATGTTAAGATGTCGGTGTTGGTAATCGCCGACTCCATTAAAAGGCGGGCAGCACGGTCACAGCCACAGACCTGCAGAGAGCCCAGGCAGGCGGATGAATTATTAAGGAGAGGATGAGGTGGTGGGACATTTCCACCGTCGCCCTCACGAATGTCATCCCACTCAGCCGGGAGACACACAGGCACAGGCTGGCTTGACAAAAATCGACAGTGACTTCCTCCTCCCCCACCCGGAACCGGTTTGATCCTGATTGCAGACACTGCAGCTGGCAATTTCCAGAATAATCTGCAGCTCCAGCCCTGCCTGCCCTGCCCCCCACCGATCTGCCAGCTCTTCCCACCCCCACCCTGCCTTGTGCCCCGGCATCCTCCACGGCCCTCCAGCAGCATCGATAATATGGACAGGAGGAGAGGCCTTTGATTTGCTGAATCAGAGGATCCCATCTCATCACCACTGTGTGTGTGAACATGTAGATGAGGGAGAGACACAGCAAATGCATGCACACTCTAACGGGGGTCTATATGAATATGTCAATAAAGCTACAACAGTTTTTATTCACAGATTTTTTTTTCTTTTTCAGAAAACCTGAATATAAGGGTGGCCTATGATTGAAATGAGATGAAAGGAGCTGAATGAAAAACAAGAATAATAACATACAAGAACATATTATTAAATGAGTTCAGTGTGGATGTATGTGCATTTATCTACAAACATGATTAACAGATTACAATTAATATCAGTGGTTTCCATCAAAACCATCAAAATGCCAGAATTCTTCATTTCCACCTTGTGTATTTTAATATCTGCATCTCCCTTTATGTGCTAATGCTTTAATGTTTATGAGCTGATCATGTTGTCAGAAACAATCACAGCATCTTCAGCACCTCTTGCTTGTTTTTATGGCATTTATCTGGAATAATGTCAGCAGCACTGATTGGGATGTCACTGACAGGCATGTGTGCGCGCAGGAGCTTGACAGAAATTGAATTACAGCAGAACGTCGGCCTATCATTGGCTAAAATTAGAGAATAAAACAGAAACAGCCTTCAACTTTGGGATGTCACTTAAACAGTGTTTTCTGTCATTCATCAAAGGCCCCCCAACCCTCATAACGATGTATTTTTTTATAGGCCGAGCAGGACAGAGGATCGAACGCGAGCAGCAAGCCTGTCCACCCACACGCAAGCTGCCTATAACAAAAATAATTGTCCTATCAGAGGGCTTTTTCTCATTCAGTCAAGTTATTTCACACAGCACTTCATCACAAAAGCATGACTTGAACACCAAGTCTCACTCGATCCAACTAATCAATGGATATTTAAGACAGGAGTTTTAATCATTCATATAGGCTTTGTTTGAAACATGAAACATTTAAATATATTACAAGAATCTCTGTTTAATTAAACAATAATTATTAACCGTATGGGAACGCTGGTGTGTACATTCATTAAACACATGTCACACGAAGATGAACATGTTTAAATACGTGTCACTCTTCATTCATGCAGTCAAACAATAAGCACACTGTTTTTCAAACATAATTTAAATGCAAACACTGGAAGATTTGTAAATAATAAAAATGATGAGGAAACATGGCATGGAGGGGAAGTGTTTACCGTGGCATCCTGAAACATTTTCTATTATTTACTTTTTATATGATGGGAGAGAAATAATATATAAAGAGGAAACTTTGACCAAATCGAATAATCTTTTACTTAAACATGCAAGCACAACTCAAATACACTGGAGCGAGTTAAAGTAACAGTAACTTGCTTCTGTTGTGTGGTGGTGTTTGAAATCACCCTCCATCATTCAGTTGTATTGCAAACTAGCCATTTATTTGTGCAGTTAATGACATTTTAATAATGGAGTGAGAATATGGAACAATGTCCATACTGCATGGCAAGAATTTATACAATGTCTTCATGAGCACCTCTGACACTGACAGAATGCATCAATGTTGGGGCGACTAGAACGAGTCACTATTTCCCCCAGAAATGGAGAGTAATTTTCTCTCTATTTGAGATACTAGGTCTCAGAACAGATAGACATAATAAGATGTAAATTGGTTCAGGGCTGATATTGGGGAGGGGGTGCCTCAGTTGGAGTAACATGAACAGCAATTAACCATGGGAGAGACGAATGCGTATTGTCTCTATGGATGTGAGCTCGAGCTGCTCTGACGACTACAGCATTATCATCAAAATACAACCCCCCCCCAAAAAAAAAAAACATGACCCGGGCAAAGACCATAATACACACGACTTCACGACTACTGCTGCTTTTCTTACTGTCCACAGTGGAACAATGGAGCTGAGGGATTTAAACATATTAACACAATCTGAAAAATGAGTATAATAAAATGTAGATCTCTGGTGTACATTCTTGAACAGTTACAAGGCTTTTTAAGATGTTCATTTAAATTTGGACACACTATTTTGTGCTCTTTGGCAGTCAGTCTCAAAAAAACACACTGCTAAAATCTTAGTTTGTCTTGCAAATAACAACACACAAACACACACACATATGCTGCTGTTATGTCTAAGTTGCAGTCAGGAGTATTCAATCCAAAGTTGACAAGTTCAGGGCGTCACATTGTTTGCAGCTCTTGGGCATCCGATTTGAAACTTATGATGTTTACAAATGGGCTGCAGACTTAATGGGACTTGGGGGAGTCAACTGGCTCTTTGTGCTAAAGACCTGAGAGAAAGAAAGAAGGAAAGAAGTAGTGGGAAGAGACAGAAGGTGTGTGCACATTTGTGCGAGTGTGCACACAACGGCGTGAATGTGGTAAGTGTTTGTATGTTAACTTTCCTGCTCTTGTTCGCGGGGTAATTGGCGGCAGGCCTGGCAGCACCATTCTTGAACTGTGTGGCCTGTCGCTAACAGCGCTTCCCTATTATCTCTGTGAGAGAACTGTGTGCTTTGAGGGATTCAGACAGAGATCTAGGATAACATTTCATCCTCAAATAACACCATAAGTGTAAAAGCATCAGTCTGTGGCGGCGGGGGGTGGGGTGGGGGGTGGGGCAAAGAAAATTGACAGTGATTAAAAATGCTGTTCATTTTATTTTCTCCTCTAATAGATTGAGTGAGTGAAGTTGCCTCAAACTTACGTAACGTCTCTGGTGGATTGGAGCTGCAGTGAGGCCGTGTGAGTGAGGGAATTCAATGAGTGAGTCATGTCTAGAGTGCAGTGTCTCTTTAATCCTGGAGGCTGAGAGCAGTGGCACAGCAGGACCACCATGCCAGTCAATAAAACACTAACACCTTTTTTGGATGGCAAGTGATGAGGGTCAGATGTAGCACAAAGCCCAAAATACACCTGTGCATTCCATTTGAATGTGATTGTGGCTTGTTTTGAATTTGAAGTCAGAAATTCTGGGGGACGCAATGGTTTTAAAAGAAAAAAATTCAAAACAAGTAGGCCAAATATAAAAGAGAAAAATGCTGGATTATCACAAATAAAAAGCACAGAGAGTTTCATGCTCATGTTCCATCATTGATGTGTCTGTTAAACATTTACATACACCGGCATGATATGCCTGAAACACACTGAAACACAAGGTTACACATATATTTATAATGGAAATGGAGAAGCTAAACTAGCTTGTGTGACAAATTGTCCAACCACATCAGAGGTCAAAATTGTTCACAGTTGCTGCAAAAGGCCACATTAGAAGACAGAACAAAAAGTCAAATGACAGAAGTGGACCTTGAGAGAGAAGTTTAGACCTTGCAAACGGTTTGCTGCCTCGGAGGTGAATTAATTTGAACATACATTCATAAGTTAAAGGGTTAAAGTAAAGCTATGAAGCTTGTGCACACAGCTGTTGTAACTATATGCATGGATATCAAAGCCTATGGTGTTTGTTATTTTGTGATTAAACTTCTGTTAACCCCTTATGCTGCAATTACAAATCCAGCTTCAGTGGTCAGGTGTTGATTCCCAGCCAGGCTGAGAGGCCAGTGAAACCACACTGAACTGTGCTTTCTATCACTTCACAGTCATATGTGGATGAAATGTGGAAGGACTGGCAGAGAAGCATCCATAACAAGCTGCAAAAACATCTTACGACAACCAAAAATAATAAAAATGTACAAATTAATTCACAACCTCTTCTTGTCTTCTAGTCAAGGCTCTTTGACTTGATCTCAATTTCAGATTCCGGTTTGTTTTTCACAGAGTTGCATTTCAGATACATTGAAAAACTGACACGGAAAAAAAACATGGATCACCTATGGCATCAAAAGCCGTGGACTTGGAGCTTTCATTTGGGCCTGACTTTTTTTTTTATTCATATCATGCACAGAACCTTCTCTACCTGTCTAAAGTTCAAGTTCAGTTGTTTGATGTTGGCTGCTTCTGTGTCCCTGGTGTGTGTGTGTGTGTGTGTGTGTGTTTTAAGATGTGTGCGTCTGTGCATGTGAGAGAGGAGGAGAGACAGCCGGAGAAGGAGCGCGAGTGTGTGTGTGTGTGTGTGTGTGTGTGTGTGTGTGTGTGTGTGTGTGTGTGTGTGTGTGTGTGTGTGTGTGTG
>JAQNCA010000015.1:9137250-9154133 GCA_029783725.1 Acanthurus tractus
TGTGTGTGTGTGTGTGTGTGTGTGTGTGTGTGTGTGTGTGTGTGTGTGTGTGTGTGTGTGTGTGTGTGTGTGCGCCCGTGGCTGTGTCTCTGATGTGACAGTATGTGTGTACACTAGCTATGTAATTTAGTCCTTGTAAATTTATAATTTGGTTAGCCCAACTGCTCTCAGAGTCTGTTGGAATGCTGCCAACCTCATGCTGAGTGTGTGTGTGTGAGTGTGTGTAGGGTGTGTGTGTGTGTGTGTGTATTTGTGTGAGTTCACTGCTGTTACTACCGCTCTGAGCCTCTAAAACTCACTCATAACCTGCTCTTTCTCATCCTCCTGGTTTTTCACATCAGCACACCACAACCTTCAAACCCAAGGTTGCAGCTAACCGATCCTCTCTTGCCTGCAACATGACAGCATCATAACCAGCCTTTTTCTGCAGCTGCCTCTCCTGCTCGCGGAGTGACAGTGGTGTATGCAGCCCACCATCAGTATCTGCAGGCTCCACAGTAATGTAATTGCAGCTCTCCGAGTATCTGCGCAGAGCTGTGGTGGTGCGGTAAGCTAGATGGATGGAGAGCAGCTCGCGGCGCTCGGCTTAGGTAATCAGCTGGAGTGCTGGCACGGGGAGAGCAACACCTGCTGCTGAGGGGAGTAGCCAGCGCTAATTGCAGGAGAGTGATGGGGGCCTTGCCGCTGCAGACGCCACCGACAGTTCAGCCTAATGCAATTAGCCGCCATGTTCTCCTCCAGCAAAATTGCATTATGGTTTTTACATTTAATTTAGCCCGCGCAAAATGAAACGGTATCAGAGAAGAGAGATAATGAGAGCAAACTGATACTGAAATCTGCACTGTGTTGGGAGGCTATTAATGAGACAATGAAACACTGTGGCTGACAACATGGTATACTGTGGTAAAACTGTTTAATGGTGTCATTAGGAAGGTCTTGTTTTGTATTATTGCTCCAAGCCTACAAGGTGGCAGTGAAAGCTAATATTTCCCCCTCCTTGCTGTGCTTCCTCTGCCTTATTGCTCTTCTTTTCCCCCCAATATTGATGAGTATTGATCACCAACTGGTTTTCTTTTCCACATTTCATTGATGGCTGAACCCATCTGTTGGAGTCCATGTTTATGAGGGTTTTTTAAAAATTGATCTTGCTAAATGGCCTCTTCCTCTTGTCTTACTGACTGTACTTCCACATGACTCCAATACTAGATACGCAATAAATGCTAATATTTCTATTATAAATATTCATCGATGATTTGCGATTTTACTCAGCAGTTGAGCTTGCATTTAACCGCATATCAAAGAGAATTTTGTGGTTTACTGCTGCGTGGTTTGAGGAGGTAAGAGCAGGGTCTCGGCCCTATTAGAGCGAGCCTCTTCCTGGCTCCATTCATCTAGCTGAGCCAAAGTAAAAGCAGTGCAGAGAGACAAGCTGCTGCAGTGTGACTTTGCTCCTCTCCCATGCTTTGATTCATTATTCAGCACCCCAGAAGTCGTCCTGCAATCCCACAGCAGCACAGAGAAACACGCATATATAGACTTGCACTGAAGATAGATGTGCAAACACACACACACACACACACACACACACACACATAGAAAATACACACAGACACACAAATTTCCTAAATGTGAATTGTAGAAATTCCTCCAAAATATGAATAAACAAATGTTAATGCTTTTACGGTAAATCTAAAGCATGAGATGCAACATCTAAATAAAAAGACAGAGTCACAGAGGTGCACAAACACACACACACACACACTCACACACACACACACACACTGCCCCCTTCTGCCAGCACGACTGGCCTGCACGCTGTATGGAAATGTTTCTCCTAATGACTCCGTAATGACAGCGACTTATGTCCTTACCATAGTTGATTTGTTTCCTGGGTTTTAAGAGTAGATTATTTCCGTGGTACAGACTTAGCGTAAGCCGTTCAGAAACCACAAGCACTGCACTTCAGCCCCGGTTTGGGATTTTAGCCAGGTCTAATCAGATTAAAGCACTGTTTCCCCCCCCTCTTCTCCTTTTTGAAACAACATGCCACACTGCTCTCTCAGTCCTGCTACATGAGCTTGAAGAAGCGGGCCAAAAACAAATTGCTTTTAGTGGAGGTTGACAAGTAGTTGTGTAGAGAAAATAAAAGGTTGTTTGGAGCAGATTAATTCTCCTTCAGAGGAGAGGCCGGCTACACGGCTGCCTCGGCGACGGGCAGAAGATAGCTTCAGTGGGATATTCAAAGACAGGAAGAGCTCATTGTTATAGACTTAGCCAGGCCAGAGGACACTTTGTTAAAGGGATAAAAGCTAAATAAACTAGCTAAAGCCATACATAATATACAGTAATAGCATGTTGCTGTGGTTAATTCAAACTCAGGTTGGTATCATTCTCATTCCACACAAAGACAACCATGTTAGACAGTGTTGAACCTGCTCCTCCAGTGAACGCCGTCCAACTAATAACCACGCTTGATGTTCTCATCCCATCTCATATCAGCTCCCTGTTCTGCAAACCCTGTTGAGCAAATATAATTTCAGAGACATTCTGTTCTCATTAGTTTCACAGTCATTTTACAAATAGAGGAGAAACAGCTGTGGAAATATATTTCTAGTGGATAATAATACATCACACCTCTGGACTTAAGTGGTTTTGTTCTCGTTCGTGGTTTATGGGAGAGCAGACCTGACTTCTAACCTGCAAGGGGTGCTTGCTGGCCTAGCCTGGATCCTTCGGCATGAATTAAGTGAACAATGGAAGAGCTGGCTGAATGATGGCTCCACGCGCCTTTGTGCCTCTGTTGCAAAACCACTCCTAAAAGGGTGGCCTAGATGACACACTCTCTAGAAATCGATCACATTTACTCAGCCCCAGGGCCTTCCAAAAGCTGGATTTAGAGCAAAAAAAAAGGAGCTAAAATGGCAAAAGGAGAATGAAATGAAATCCTCTTTGCATTTAAAAACCGAATGGAACAAAAGTGAATAAGGGCGGGTGAAGAGAAATGCCTCGGTCCAGGTCTACTTTGCAGACTCCACCGCGCACTCATGCGTCAAATTTCATCAGCAGTAGCCCTATTGATTTTAAACCCTGGAAATATAAGACCAGGGAAGTCGGCACAGAGATATCCATGGATGTTTGGGTTGGTTATCTGCGCCTCTCCCTCGTCTCTGCCTTCTCCTTGAGAGCGTGAGCAAACCAATGCTCTCTCAATTGTCTGACAATACTCGGCTAACACAGAGGCTGAGCTTTAGAGACATGGTACTAGATTGAAAAGACAGACCTTGAAACCAGCTCTGGGAAAATTCAATATTTCTATTGTATCCACTGATTCCAGTACAATCAAACACAAAGCCAACAAAGTCTGCACTAACTTGACTGTTGAAACTAATGGTTTAACTTACATTCAAAAGCTTTTCATGTTGAATCTGATCGATGCTCTAAAAGGCCAAATAAACAAATAAAAAGGTAGAGAAGCCTCATATACCTGTCAGTAGCTTCCTCTAAGTGGGGTCTAAATTGAGGCGCATGCCAATGGCTCTACTGTGCACAAACTCACTGCATATCCAGGCTGACAGCATGCTCTGGCGCTCAAAAAGCTATGAGGCCCAATCTCTGTGACAGGCCCATCTCCTGCTAATGGGTCGCACAGCCATTATAGTGCGTGAGGACAAGGGTGGTGGATCAGTTGCTCTTAAAGTTGGACTGCTTCACTGTTTGGTATCTTTTTGCTATCTTACAGCCTCTGAGCCTCGGCAGTGTGCAAGCTGAGAGCTGGAGGCGGCGAGGTCTGTCTGCCATGCTGCTAAAGAGCACAGAGGAGCAGGGTAGAGCTCTTTAGTCTCCAAACACAAAGCATGAGTCACCGCTCTGAAAGGGACTGGGACACACAGAAGCAAGTTAGTGTAGAGTCAATTTCTGTTTGGCCTGCAGCTTTTCAGAAGCCTGGATTAAAGGACAGAGAGTGGCAAGACCAGTCTGCTTAATGGGAGCTGTCCCCTTGTTTCTAATGCCTCCTATGAAGAAATTAAAACCTCAGGTGACCTAAAGGCAGTGCAGTGGGTGTATACAGGGTCAAGGTTAAGCAAGGGTGTCCAGTTATACTGCTCAACATCCAGACACAACGCCGGTCCATCTGCTCCAGGTCTGACCTCGCTTTCCATCACAAACACGCAGAAGATGACACGTCAAGGGGCGTCTGAGCAATCAGCCACTCCAAATAAAGGGAAGTGATTTCATAATGGTGCCCTATCAGACCTCCACGCGTCGGGGTTATCTGTATGACAAAGCAACTTTCCTATTTCATGCATTTTCATGAGTCGACCAGGAGAGGCGGATGAAAGAGAAGGGTAGCGGTTGGTGACCTGGAGGTCAGGGGGTAGAGAGCTCCAGCTGGTCACACTACCTCCTCATTGACTGATTCCTCCTCCACCCTATTGTGTTTCGGCGCGTGCCCATTGTTCTGCAGGCGCATTAAAATGCATAGATTCCTGTCAGCCATTTCACTGCTAGTTGACCTTATTAGTTAAGGTGGATACATAAAACATGAAGTTTAGGATCATTAGATATATGCGATTCACTTAAAGGGATGATGGTCGGCTGTGATTGTGGCCGCGATATCCAAAAGGACACTCAGTATTCATAGTGCAATCAATAAAACATACAGTCAAACGTTATGCTAGGTGATAGCAAACAAATCCTCAGCGTATTTGAGGAGATACATTCAAACAATAAACAGAGGTATAAACGCCTCTGGAAATTCCTCGTGCTCTATGGAATCTCCAGGAAGCCTATTGTAGGTACTTGCCACCCTGCCCCCACTCTCCTCTCTATTTTTCTTCTCTGCACGCTTCTTGCAGAGCACACACAGACATACTGCAGCGAGCGGGAGGAAGAGAGGAGAAAAAAAGAGGGGAGAAAGGAGGAGAGGAGAGGTGCTGATACTCGGTAATTGACGGGCAACCCTGTCAGGGCTGACCTGCAGGAGACCAGGGATAAAGTGTATTCCATTTTCTCTCTGCTATCCTGGGACTGACAGCCTGTGGAGTCCCAGGGTCTGACAGACCTAACTGAGGGCTGTCACCCTCTGCCAACCTTTCTCATAGCGTGTATCACCCATTTCTAGTCTGTGTTCTCACTCAAATGCACAAGTGTACTGTACACACACACATGCACGCACGCACACACAGGTATTACACTACTATTGGCCTCTATCTGCCGAGTCCTTGCTGATCGAAATTTTCTCTATGCAAACACACACTGTATTTTTGGGATACACAATCAAAGATAAACCTGACAAGATGAAGGCACGTTCACGTTGCCCTGTGTGTACTACGCACTGCAGCTTCATCGTCTGCTGAAAAAAACCTCAATATTTCTATTTTAACTATCAATTATTTCAAAAAGGCCTTTTACTCTATCAGGGCACTGAAAGGTTTTGTAGAAACAAACTGAAATGACAGCACGGCCTATTTTAGATAATGCTTCTCTCGTAAAAAACAAAGTACCGGCACTCATCAGCAGAAGCGCATCACCCAAAAACGGGGCTGATGCAGTGACGGATAAAGGGAGTATATTTAGACCTACAGTCCCTGCCTTTTGTGTCTTCCTGATTTGTTCTAATGTGGGGGCCTAATCCAGCAAAAGCAGATTATACATGTATTAAATTCCTTAAAATTGCAGTATTTTTAATACCACATTTGCAGTGGAAATGCAATGGAAGCAGCTTACAAAACATAAACCTCCCAAACTGTGTCTCTGCTGCAATAAAGGGGTTGAGACGTGCAGGCGAAATGGAGCACGTTCATGATGTTTCTGAAGGGATTGTTGCACTGATGATGTTTCTTTGTAAGACAGTAAAAACAAAATGCTCCCATACTTATGCTGTAGAAAAATGTTAGTGATTGCAGAGACTGCTGACATGAGCTATAAGCATATCTGTGCAATTGATTGTGCACTGTGACCCAAATAGTTGCACTGAAAAACAAAAAGGTTTTCCAACTTTACTAAATCAATATAATATCACTTTGCCACTTTTGCCACTGTAGGGGTTTTATGAGACTCTCTGTCTCATAAAACCCCTGAAGTGGATTAGCTCCAAATGAGAACATAGAAGTGGGTAGAAAGAATGATTTAGCTGACTTTCTGTCTTCCTGCACAAAGTCAGAATCACTGTCCACATTAGTGGCTTTTCCAGGCAAAGATTCACAATAACCCACTAAATCAGCCAGAAAGAGACAGAAACTTGCACAAATAATAAGAAAAATATTCCAAACGTCATGTACATGACATGCAGATAATTTTAGCACTGACACATCCAAAGAAAGAGATCACAACCGGCAAAAAAATGAATCGACACTCAAAACAAAAGCCTTCGCATAATACTCTACATTCAGCATCCTCCTCTGTTCACCTGACCCGGTGAGTGTCCTCTCAATGTCAACATGGCCACCCCCCACAAGCATTAGCCCGGCCGCCATTAATGACACAATGTACCCATCTGCCCTTCAAACCAGTCCAGCAACATGAGGCTGACCTGAGTGTGTGCGTGCGTGCACTCGCGTGTGTGTGTGTGTGTGTGTCCCATCTGCCCTTTCAGCCAGGCAAGCAGCATGAAGCTGACCTCTGACCCTTAGGATTATGGTTCCACCATGTGCCAGTGAGCAGGGTGATGAGATTGACCTTTGTGGGTTGCTGCTGTGTGTATGTGTCTGTATATATATGACTAATATCTGACAGCACAAGGTTCACCTACCAACACACACAGATACACACACACTGCAAGTGAAAGACTGCTTGCACTGCTAACTTTTGGACCCATATATCAATGTCTCCCTGTTCTGATGAGTATGTTGTAAAATTTGTTGGTAAGAAGAGTGAAAACATTCCAACCTTTCAGTTTACAGGCATGTTCAACAGTATGTGTGTGTGTGTGAGTTTGTGTGTGAGTGTGTAGTGTCTCCAGTGAGTGATCTAATGCCGGGCTGAGGACAGCGAGCCATCCTGAGCTCTGACACAACCAATCATCGCAAAGCCAGTGTGATCGCCTTGGCAACCCCTGTCACCACATAGTTTATCCGGAGCGCCCTCCAATCAGGGAGCACCACAGCCTCTCCAGGCTCCTCCCACAGGGGGTTGGGGAGGTGGCGCCAGCTGCTGGTGCAGAGCCTGCTGCATGAGCGGATGCTCTAATCTGGATCCAGTGAGGAGAGGATCACTAATCCCAGATTATGGCTCTCTGGGATTAAGACATGCTGATGCACAGGTTTGCACTCACCTCCAATCCCCAAACCTCTCAATCTGGCTCTCAAACTTCACCCAGAGAAGTCTATTAACATCGAAGCTGTTGCAACAGTATCGCTGCATGAAATGAGACGTCTTGTTAAAGGTGTTGGCATGTTGGTCTGAACTATTCAGAGCACACCTGCTGTCTGGCCTCAGATGCTACCTCACCGTTTATGTTATAGTGCAAGTGTACAGAGTGATTTGTGGAGCGTGGATGCTCTGAATTGTCTGCACGCTGAAGGCAATGGGTTAGCGGAAATGAAAGTTCTCTCTGTGTTGTTGCTATCTGACTGAGCAAAAGTGACGGGGACATCAGGGAGGGAGGTAAACAAAGCAAAGCAGACACTCCACCTCTATGGGATAGCAAATCACCACGCTGATACCTACTACATGTCATACAGAATAAAAGCTGGGACAGCAGAGGAAACAGCTCAGGCGAGACGAACACGAAACTTCATGAAAATGTTTTGCCGATCTCTCCGCCACTCATAAGAAATTCAATCTCTACTGACAGCATTTCTCTAAAGTGTTTCTTCGATATCAGGAATGCCTTTGAGTGAAGGAAACCAAGCAGAAATCTGAAACTTCTCACCACAATTCCCTCAGCCAGCACAGTTTTATTTGTAAGTGACAGCCTTTGGGAATTTAAGCCCCCACTACATGAGTTTATCATGAGGCCAAATTATTTCTGCACACAGAGATATAACGAAAGAGAGGTTGGAGGACAAAGAGAGGAGGGGAGAAGAAAAATGGTGGCAGGGGGAAGAAATAACTGCTCAAATATTGTTCATTACAATAATTCATACATCACACGGTGACGTGTAAATTAGAACCTAGCAGTCAACACCAGCACAAATAATTAAGTTGAAGTATTAACGACGAAATGTCCTCACAAGTGTGCAGCTCATGATCAATTTGGGGTTAATGAGTCGTTTATCTCCGTCCAATCCCTGCTCTTCCTCCTGCCAGAGCCACACTGCCGGGGCAATACCCCGAGTGAAGTCCTCCATATAGTGTAGATAAATGTGCAAATGATCACCTTAACAAAATCAATTTATCCTGCACAGTATGGTTGTTTTCAGAGTTGAGGAACAGAGAGACAGTGAATGTGGAAAAGAAGCCACAGCCAAGATCCTGTGTGTACAGAGTGCTGCAAGTGAGCCAAAATACTGTCAAAGTAAGTCAGTGATGGGCAACCATGTGCCATGGAGGGATGAGAGGCTGCAGCTTGTCATTCCAAGCAAAAATTACAGGAAGTGATTTCACTGAAGCGTCCCTCTGCTCTGTTTGAAGTTGTCTTATCAGTAAAATTGCTCAGTGTGGGCTGAATACCTGCAGACGCTGAGCTATTCAAAGTGCATGATTCCCCAATTTCTCCTCTTCTTTTATGGTTTTTAGGAGTTTTTTTTTTGGGGGGGGGGCCATGACATAGTGACACGACAAAGGAGATCGATCAAATATCAGCTGTTTTGTGTTTATTCTCTGTGGTGGTTCATCAATCTCCATGCTGACTCAGTGACGCACTGATCCAGGGCTGTTTGAGACTGTTACTGTTTATGCATGCGACATGATGCCTGTTTACGCTGGACAACAGTCGCATCTCTCCGTCTTTTCCTCTTTTACTTGTTAGGGACCTTTCTTCTATTCTGAGACTGATTAGTCCTGACCTGAGCAACCTAGTGCTGCTATATCCAATCAGCCTAATCACTCAAACTCTTGCCTTCCCCCACCTTCTTTACGCTAATGGGCTTTCCCTGCTCTGGTGACTTAGCACTTAAGAGGTGGGTTTGGGGTTGGAGGGGGGAGAGAGGTCATTACTTCAGGAAAACCCTGTTAAAACTTCTTAACACAACCAGCACTGTCCTTCAGTTGGCAGCCAGATTGGGTATATATGAAGAAATAACCACTGCCATCCGTAGTTATCCTTATTTACTCATAAGAGCGGTGGATAACCCAGTTGCCAGCGTGCCTTTGTATGAATTTGCATCACCTCCCAAAGGGCAAGCAAATTAATGAATATTCACTCTTAATCTATAGCCCACGGCAGCCATGCATTATTCATGAGTTGTTGCTGTTTTTGTGGCAGCATGCGCACGTCTCAGTTTTGTCATCGCAAATCTTAATTTCATTTTCCCCTCTCTTCGTTCTTTCTGCCACATGCAAGTGAAGGCTGCACACGTTAAAAGGCATGCAGCAAATCACCGTCTTTAAAAGAAGCTAACGTCTTTAGAAACCCCACTGTTTTCAATCTAATGACTAATATGGAGCCTCGTCCTCTAACAAAGAGATTTACTCATCTCACATCTCACAACAACGGTCCTAATCTCAGATTGTGCCTCTGGTTCTCGCTGGGTTTTCTTGTCAGCGAGGACTCTGGCTGTCACTAAGCTGCTGAAGGCTCAGAGCAGCAGCGGTAAAGACATCAGTGAGACAGGTGCCATCTTGAATCATGGCAGTCTGTCGACATGCAAACTAGACTTGGGTTCCTGATATGGTATGTCTGCATGCGCCAACCCCCGTATGTTTCACTATGTCAAACCCCACTGCACTTAAATGCATTCACACACACAAATACGTCCCCCAAAAAACAGACAAGTTCTCCGCAATCTGATCAGGCATTAGTCCACTGAATAACTCAGCAGCAAACAGAAAATCAGAATAGGGAGACAACGTTCACACTCCATTGTCCAAGCCAGCCAGAGGACCTCTAAAAGGTTTCTCTATGAGGGAAGGAGAGAGTGAGGTGACAGTTTAAAAGCCTTTCTTGACGCTCAGCGAAATGGGCCCACCTTCTTCCACACAATTGCACCGGCAAGTCAAATTGCATTAGTGATGCACAATGTTTTCACGGGAAAAGAATAAAAAAATCACAATAGAGCTGAAAAATGGTGCATTGTACTGAGTCAATGTTTGGAGGGCGTTTCTCTTTTACAGGGAAATACTGTGGGACTTTGACATAATCTTTCACAACAAATAAAACCGAAACTACAACTGCAGAGTAAAACCTTGGCTGAAACTGCCTGAAGAGGGAAAAAGAATTGACCAATTAAATATAATCATGAAAAAAGCACTACCTTATTATTTCAGGGCTTTTTCTTCCTTAAGAATTGTAATCAATATGTCCTTTAAACAATCACTCAGATTTAATTTTTGTAAAACACACAAAAACCCTCAACTTCAAGAGTTACCTCTTTGTTCTTAAAATAATTTTCAGACTGTCAAATAGTTATTAAAAGAAGCTTTTCAAAAAATAGCACGCTCAGTAGCATCCAGGCAAAGGAGAAAATAATTGGACTACTTTTTGGTCAAACATGAATATTCAAAATCCCTGATTTTGCTGTGAGAAAATAATTAGGAGTTTATTAGCATTTGTTTATTTGTCCATGCATAAAACCTCTTAATGAGAATGTATTAACAAGCTCTTGACTCTGGGGAGGTAAATTCTCAGCGTTAAGAATGCCTTCCATCCTTGGAAAATCTCACAGAAAAGTAGGAAATTTATTATCCCACGAACAGCTAAATTAATAACCACACATGTCTAATGCGGTATGACATGTCCTCAGCAGACCTCAACGAGCGGGATTTGCTCTCCATGCATTGAAACGTAAAGGGGAGGAAAATACCAACTCAGAGTAATTATAACACATACAGTGACTTGACATTTAGGGCACAGTGTAGAGAGGGGAGATAGTTGGCCTTATCAGAAGCTATAATGAAAGGTCAATGGCCTCCTCAGTGTTTACCTCCAATCATGTGGTCTGAAGAAGCTTCTTCAGTCTCTATTGAAAGAGCAGCGGTCTGGCTTGGAGATAACACGGCTTTGTTGGCTGCAGGTGAAACAAACACTGATGCCGTTTTATGTTTTCTGAATCATATTTTGAGATTGCGGCAGCTACAAAGGAGGAGATTTGAGAGTTTGAAGTGGAGTTCAGTAAAAGGCTTACAAAAAAAAAATACGAAGAGTGCTGTTAGTTTTTGAAAATAAGCTAAAAATTAAGACAGGAAAAAAGGGGAAACAACACAGTGACACGCCCACAGCAGTGATGATCAGCCCTCAGCATGGAAATACAGCAAATACATATATAGTGTACGATTATTGCACCAGTTTTTGTTCTAACACATCTAATGCTGTTGCTGCAATCTGCTTATGTGAAAACTGAGTGAAGTCTCTCTCTCTCCCTCTCTGTATCTTTCTGGTTTTGGTCTCAGTCAGTGGAAGGAAATGCTGCATTGATAAATAGGTCAGAGAGCTTTTCCACCCCCCAATGGTTTCAGGCCCAGCTTGGCAAATTGAACATAATTAAGGCCCAAGGCAAAGGTTGCACTTTCCTTGAAATAGCGGGAGGAGTGGTGCAGGAGGTAGCTTGCTACAGGAGGAGACACGCTGCCATGCATGTTCAGTACAGCATGCCTGGGCACAGAGGATCCACAGAGCCGAGCCGCAGCCGTGAGAGAAGGAAGGAGGAGGGAGGAAGGAGGAAGGAGAGAGAGAGAGAGAGAGAGAGAGAGAGAGAGAATGGCAGCCATTACAGAGCCAGGAAAACTCTCTGCACATGTCTCTCTCCATCACACACACTCCTTCTCTTCTCTCTCTGACTCTATGTTTTCTGGTGGGCACACACTTATTTTCTCACACAGTGTTAGCGGCTATGACATACATACATACACATGAAAGGAGTGTTTTGACATCGGGGTGGAAACACTTTCATTTGCTTTCCTGTTGAGAGTGAGAGAAGACTGATACCATCCTCACAACTCTCCAGTGAATATGAAACCACGACTGGGACACAGTTAGCTTAGCATAAAGACTGGAAGTGATACTGAAAATATAACATTCAAATGCTTAAAAAATCCGGGATTATAACTTTGGGTTTAATTTATACTAAAATCATGATGTAAAAAGGATAAGTTGTGGTTTTGCAGGTGTTGTGTGCATGTTCATATCATAAATTCTGGGTCTTGACTGTACGCTCCCTCTTGGCCCTGAACTTTACATTAGGATGACATCACTTACTTTAAAGCATCTTTTTTGGGGCCTCTAGGACCATTTCCCAAAAATTCAAAAATAAAAAAATAACACGGAGTTAGAATTAACATTTTTACAGCTTTTTTTTTATAATGATGGTCGAAAGGAAAAATGTAGGGGATGTTCTTGCTCCAGTAATAACTGGCATTTGAGCATTTGACACATACGCATCCAGCTCTCTGAATACATCCATGGTTGGACTATTTCTTGGCCCAGCTCAGTTACTTCCTGGAGTCTCTACTGGTTGCTTGGCAACCTCATGGTGATGACAAGGCTTCAGGGTGCCATCGTGCCCATCCAAGAAATAGTCTGATGTACAGTATAACACTGTAAGACCAAAATGTGTAAATTTTACATTTCACTTTCAGAATAGATTAAACAAACACGATACAACACACAACATATCGAGCTTCAGACTTGCTGGTTGGCTGACATTTTTTTAAAACTTTGAACAAAGGCAGGTAAGCTGTTTTCCCACTGCATCCAGTCTTTGTGCTAAAGTAAGCTAAGAGACTGGCTGTAGCTTCATATGTACTGTACTGATATTTTGATCTAACTGTCAGTAAAACAGCAAAAAAGCATAAATCCCAAAACAATGAACTATTGCTCGAACACACCACAGTATTTAAATGTAAAGATCCATCTCTATTTATCTTATTTTAAAGGATATTTTCTTCGCTGCCTCAGTCTACCTAAGCTTTGTGTGCCATTTCAGTGCTTCCACTCTTTATATTGCTATCCTCACTAGTCCAGAGGTGCTGTTAGTGAGCTGGGATGCCAGGAGCCATTAGTGTCCCAGCAACCTTTGCACCGAGGGCTTCACCTTGGCAGGCAGCAGAACCGCACAGGAATTGGACTTGTTAAGGAGGAGGACAAGGAGGTGCAGGCCTGGGTGGAGCTGAGGTAAGGAGAAGTGTCCAGCTCCACTTTTAGGCTGTACCAGCGAAAGCAGATTGCAGCGGGTTGGCAGTGTATTAAGGGTCAGCCTCCTTTCACACCGCGGCACCATCTCTATTAATGAGAAGTGATGGAGAAGAAGACTCCCTGCAGGAGCTCTACATGGTATTATCTTTAGCTACCTCCACCATTAGCTTTCTCATTAGCTTTCCCATTAGATCCCACATTAGCGGAGCGTCCTTGTTAACTGCTTTGATGCTTTTCTGCATGACACTAGATGATGGCATGAACACAAGAACCCAAGTTCCTTCTTTACTTCCTTACTAAAGATTGCATTCAATGCTTGGTGGGATAAATGAAATGGTGGAATGTACGGAAATGTTTTTGAAAAGCACAGCAGTTTAAGATACACACATCATATGCTGCAAAGTTGTGAAAGAAGTAATTGTAGTAAAAGATTGTAATTCAGCGCTAAAAGCTGTGCTGCTATGCATAGGCAGAGTTTTATCATTAAATATTGGAGAACTATTTAAAATAATACAGCTTTCTTATTCATAAACGATAGAAACTTCACTCTTCAATGGCAGCTTAGCACACACTGACTAGTCTGAGATAAAACTCTGTGCCTTCTGTTGTTTTCAATCATTGTTGAAAAAAAAACACCAACTGAATAAATAAATAAAAATAAAAAAACATTTCTCTTTATGCAAAATATTTTCCTTAAATCTAAATTATTCATACATAGCCTTTTTATGAAAAAGAGCATTGCGAATTATGTCAGTAACTAAAAGGGCAAACTAACAACATCCCACATGCTCAATGCAAAATGTCATAGTGAGGACAATTTGCTCATTATCATGATACAGGCTCTTCATTCTTGAATAAACTGCCTTATCAAGGACCAGCTCTTTTATTTATTTATTTATTTATTTATTTAACAAAGGCAATATAATTTATTTTAACTATATTTAAAGCATGGTTTAAAAAGGGTTTAATGCTTTGAATTGACCATTTAATGTTGCTTTTGCTTCAAATTATAGAAACAAAATAACATAATTATATTTTCTTTTACAAAAAAATCCAATATGTGCAAAGGTGTACATCTGACATTCAGTCCATGTTGCTTCTTGAAATTTACCTGCTTATTCCTTAAATGTATGTGCAGCAGCATCACACCAGACACGCTGCCTTTCACAGACACACGGTGTGATCAGACGCCATATGGTGAAAGATTTACCATGGCGACAGGAGGCTCTAACTCAAACCTTCACTGGAATGTCAAGGAATGTCAGACAGGGAGAAGACGATGCGACGGGAAGAGGGAAGAGGAGATACAGTAGCATTGTTCCCTCAGCGCAGCAGGCTCAGCTGGCCTAAACAGTCCCAGTCCCCTCAGTCTCGTAAGACTAATGGCGGAAAATCACAACCTGGGGGGTTTGATCCTCTAAAGGGCCTCAGAGACCTGATTAATATGCAGCTTTTTTGTGTGAAACACAGACATAAATACATGCTCTGAAATGTGTGTCGCACAGGTTAGGATTAACACACAAGCGTACGAACAAAAGCATCCAGGGTGCACACTGGTGAGCATGCAGATATGATATCCGTCAGCTTGCTGAACACCATGCAGGGAGGCACAAAGACATGCATGCATATGCTGCAGCCACAGACGCACCATAAAGGAGGTAAAAGCTATAAAAATATTCAGCTGATTGCTCCCTGACTGCACTGTTAAAGCAAGAAAACCAGACAGGTACGAACCCCCTTGCCCTCCTTGATATATCTGAATGTGCTGTGCAGGCATTTTCGCCATCTCCGTTCTCCATGTATGGCTTCCCCTCCCCCCACCCTCTCCATCATACTGTATCCTCCTCACCCACACAGCAAGCTACCCTCCCCCACCCTGCTCTCACCACCCCCTGGGAGGATGGAGCAACCAGAGAGAAATTAATTGAAATCTAAACCCCGATGCAGGATTAACTAAGTAGGTGAATTCCAGTTGTCACATAATCAGGGCTAGTGTACTATTTGACTTTCATCAAATGGGGCTGACTGAAAGAGCGACCACGGATAATGACAGGAAAAAAGGAGCCAGCTGCCGTGCCCCCCCTCCCCCCTTCTCTCTCTATCCCATCCCTTCCCCCCTCTCCTCAGCATCTCTCCATCCATCCCTGCCTTCTAACCTCAGACGTAAATTTAGGATTTTTTCTATGGCCGGCGAGGCATCGGTATGTACAGGGAAGATCTCAGCAGGGGTAAAAATCATAAAATGTTTCTGTCGTATTTTGTGACCTCCTTCCTTCCACATACACACTTCTGATATGGAGACAGATCACCATTGGTAACCAACACCTGCTGGAAATTTATCTCCCTTTATCACTGCCATGTTACCACCGATGGAAATATTTTATCACATGCAACCACATCTGTGCACATTAATGTTCCCCAACAGATATTAACTGTACAAGCTGAACTGTATCATTTCCAAAGTGCTGGAAATGCACCGTGGTGTTTGGTTTGCTTTGAGACAACGGAGGATGAAATGTTGGAGAAAAGTGGGTCAAACAGCATGCCGCTCTGATGAAGCATGACTTGCTGCAAAAAAAATGAGAGCATGTCAGAAGATTTTTCTTTCACTTTGAGAGGAAGATGTAGATAGGACGACTGATGCCCGAGACTCACCGCGCTATAAAGCAAAGACACTTCATATATTCTGAACGCTAAAAAAGGTCCTCAGTCAAGTCTTCAATGGAAGACAATTATTTAACAACTCTTGATGAAGACACGATTCTGAACAACCAGTTTATTAGCACTGACTCTGAATTAGGTGTGCAAGGGACAGGTGATCTCCTTATTTAGCACAACACCAGGTGAATATAATGTAGTTGTGAACAGATAAAAGTGTTTGTTAATGCATTTGTTGCAGCTGTAACTTCTCCTATATTCATTCATAAAAATAAAATAAAGACAATTGAGTAAAACATAGTTGTGATGGTAATAAGATGTCTAGGAAAAGTAAAAAATTGTTGACAAATGCACATTAATAAAGACCGAAAAAGTCTTGAAATAAGCTAACAAATACATTGAAGTGTGTTAAAAACCATTTATTAAATGTCTGCTTAATGGGGGAACTTGGTATGACTTTTACCAAAGAAAACAATAAAGAAAATTGTTTCTGCAACAGAATAAAAATGTTACAGATAATTTACAATGCCATTAAGATGAATACCGCATCTCCTGGCCTCCCTTAATTTCTAATTATCCATATAGCTAAAATAGAGAAAACATAAAGCAATTTTTCAAAGTAATTTTCAGTGTTTAAATTAGTGAAACAGTTGGAATGCAATGCTGCTGCTACCAGAAATCAAACCATTAAATTTCTTTAGGGTTTGTGTGTATATGTGTGTGTGTGTGTTCGTGTTTGAGTGACAGAGATTGTCTAGGTGTGGATAGCAGTGGGTGTGGGCAGCAGCGTCAGTACAGCAGAGCAAGCTGCCAGCTACCCGGTTGATAATATAGCTTGGGCTTGTGCCCAGTGAGGTTGACCTCAGCCTGTTGGCTTGCAATGTCATTTACCACCTGACACAAACACGCACACAAATGCACACACGCACACACGCACACACGCACACACGCACACACGCACACACGCACACACACACACACACACACACACACA
>JAQNCA010000015.1:9155848-9170197 GCA_029783725.1 Acanthurus tractus
CACACACACACACACACACACACACACACACACACACACACACACACACACACACACACACACACACACGCTGGTTTGACTTGTCTCCCTGATCCTGCCCTTGGGAACAATAGCAGAAAAATACATGAGGAGAATTTGCTATGCATTAGAGATTTTCTAAATTTAAACAACGAATGTTAAGTGTTTCCTTACTGTTTTTTTTTTTTTAAATATGACAGTAACAAAGAAAGGACACAGTCACCTGTTAGGCAGAAAACTGGAGGGCAGACAGCACGAGGTAATGCTAATGTGTGGTAAATGTTGAGGAGATACGAGCCTTTGCTGTAAATATTATCTGCACTGAGACAAGTCAAGGCATCTAGATGCATGCTTTATGTCAATTATTGCTACTCGTATTCGCCACATGCTCTATAAAAGCAGAAATAGTGCTGGCAGGGATTTCTTTCTATCTTTACATCTCACAGTTTAACAGTCTGGAATTTAAATGTAAAAAAAAAAAAATACATCCTTTGGTCCACAATTTTGAGGCATTACAGGCACAGTCATCTAGCTATACTGATTCCTCACTGTCTTCCCTGTGTTTCCTCTCTAATCTTTAGGCTTTCAGGACACCTCGACCCCCTTCAAATACCCATCCATCCCCCAATTCACACTCCCCGCTGTCTGTCTGCGCCTGCAGAGCGCTGTTGCTCACAATCCATGTGCATCGTGTCAGATAATTTTGTGGTGGCAAATCAATAATGCAACCGTAAATTTCATTTAAATAAACATTAGTGGCCTACTTAATTAATGAAACCTCATCTGCAATTTGTCAGTGTCAGGAGTGCTAACGCCTTTGATGTTGGTATGAATATTCCTTTTCAGAAAATGAGGCACTTGCGCGATTAGTGCTTATTGCGGCGTTAGCCTCTTCCTGCCGTCTGCACCGCTGCCTGAATTTGTGCAGAGCTTATCGAGAGTACACAGCATCACCAGATTAAAATCATTTACTTTGCAGGGCAGACAATGAGAGGCCGTAAATGAATGTGGGGAAACATCATGAAAAATAGCGGAGGGGAATATCTAATGAATCTAATCTACATACAAGCAACCTGATCAAATGCTGGAGCAATTTCAAAGGCTATATATCAAACAGTACATGACATTAACATGGAATCAATATCTGAGAGGTCCACACCCATAAGCAATAACGCTGAGCGTTAATATCCAGCAGGGATATGAGAGATAAATAATGAGGAGAAATATAAAACAACACACCATCATATGAGATGAGTATCTGACCTGTCCTTGTCAGTGTACAAAGAGCAGCTGCTCATGACCCAATTTTACATGGATACATAATTCAGCGGCAAGCTATACAGCCTCCACACCACTATAAAAATATTCATCAAAACAAGTTCGCAAATTTAATTCAGCAGACTTACTTGGGATCACTTGTTTCGACATAACAACTGCTTCATTAGTTGGGAGAACAACTCATAAAGGCTTCGCTGACCTCAATAAGTCACGTTGATCAGCGTGTTGCCCAAGTTGATAAGTTTAAAGATTCAAGATGGTATAAAAGGCTTAACTCATTAACCATGGAGCTAAAATCAGACTGACAGCAGTTCAACTAATACAGAAAGCAATGTAACAGCACCTTGAAAGTAAAAATGTGTCTGGAAGTGATATTTCACCTTCAGCCTGTTAATCAAAGAGTAAAAGGTAAAAAAAAAAGAAAAAAAGAAATGGACATAATAAAATTAATCTAATATTTAAAAGAGAAGATGATTGAAATACTTTCTACCACACATCAATCACATCTCCTTTGAACTTGTTTTGAATAAAACAAAACACAGGATACACCGCAATGAGTCTATTTGTGCTTCTGTTACGCTGCTACAAGTTAATTGCACTCAAATGTTATTTTAGTATAACAAACAGTCATGGATTGTTGGAATAACAATATGACTAAAGTATAGATGCATACAGTCACATGTGCTTAAACATCTAAAGTACTTGATTTAGTGTACTTTGGCCCAACATCCAATAAAGTCTGCACACCAAGAGTGTTGTACATCTGTTATATTAAATCTATTCACAGTTCGCACATTATATTTATGAGGCAATAAGAGGTATGTGCTCTTTACCACAATGTAGGAAGCTTCAAGCTGTTCATTGAGATAAATCTACAGGAAGAAATAGTGGACTCAAGAAACATTAAACAACACTTGTACCAACAGACTACATCTCTTCCAGAGAGCAAGTAAACCCAGTTCATTCATTTTTTAGCAAAAACCAGGTTACAGTGCAGAGCCAAAAACTGATTAAAGCTCAAGGTATGAAGGAGACAGAATAAGGAGAGTGGAAATCACCCCCCATCCCTTATTTGGGACACCTGAAATAGGCCAGAGGCTGATTTCCTCCTATCAGAGGAGCCCTGGGAAGCCTGAGAGACTGGAGGGAAAAGAGGAGAGGGAGGAGGTGGAGGGATGATGGCGGCAGTGGGGGGATTCAGCTGGGCCTTAAGTGTGCTATCATAGGCGTCTCTTGTGCCTGCCTGCTTTATTTGCAGTAGTCAGGTTAATGAGTCCACCAGCCCACTTGATGTTGAGAGGCCTGCCACAAAGAGTTGCCTCATTAGAGCTAGCCTGGCACGCTGCTCTGAGACAAAGGGACATTCACGCTACTGAATGCCTTTACGCTCCTCAATGCTGCCAGCCTGTGAGGGCCAACGCCATGGCAGAGCCCCCTGCACACGTCCTGGCGCCCGGCCAGCCACACCACGACCCTCAGCCCGGCTAGCTGGACGAACAGTGTGCAGCGTTGGTGCATAGCAGGGCTCCACCGGCCGCAGCCTGCTGTGTGTTTGTGTATGTGTGTATGTGTGTGTTTTAAAGAGTAAGGAGCATGTGCAAAAGCCACTGCAGGAAGCCGGCTGACACACTACATTATCGATGACCGCGATTAGTTCTCCGGCTCTCGGGGTGTGTGTGACTGAGCTCTCTCCTCTGCTTCCCTCCTCGCTTTATCTTTGCATTCCCATGCTGTGGCTTCAGCTCAACATTTTTCACGTTCTGCCTCAAACAGCTCACAGCTAACAAGGCTGCTGCTACAATACGTTCATCTATCATATTAAAAGCACAGATGCTGCCCTGACCACAAGTATCTGATTATTTTAATACAATGAATGGAGTGCAGGGCAACAAAACAAGGATGATTCCCGTCTGTGATACATTCAGCTCTATCAGCCAAGTAGCAGGTCTGACCTATTTAAAAGCCACTGCAAGGTGCTCAAATGTCACTAATTTGTGCAATTTCATGCTTCACAACTAGAGGCTGCAGGAAAAAACGACTGTTATTTCAAACAAAGCCATTAAAATTTGAACATTTGAGGGACAAAATTTATTTGCTTGTAAAACCGTACAAAATGCAACAAAGCATTTATTTATTTAGTCACAAAAAAACAATAACTATAAAATTAATTTCTCAAACACATAATTTCAACAATACATCAAGTTCAAGCTTAACCCTTCTATTATAAATCTGAAAAAATGATTTGCATTACCAAAGGCTAAAAAGGACCAATCCAAAATGAGAAATAGGATTTAGCATTAGCATAAGAAGGGTAAAGAGAATGGCCTTTTACACTAATATATTTAATACAAGTGATCATTTACAAGTCCCGTCTCTGTGTTTCAAAGCTTAGTCACTCACCATAAATTCACTACAGAGCACAAGATGATACATCACACTCTCACAAATACTGAGCAAAGAATTAGACCAACAGCCATGAGGTGAGCGTGAACAAACACCCATATTTCATGATTGATGCACTGGCAGAGATCCAGTTCACCACTTCCGTGCGAGGAAAAAAAAAAATCTATTTCTCTCAAGGCTCGGGGTCAGGAGTTAAATATTTTCTGCATAGGCAATCCGCTCTTTCCGCCACACTATTTATAGCGCAGGCAGAAACAGCTGAGCTGACTGCAGTGATGTCACTTGCGCTGATGGAATGCTTTGTTCCACAGCGTGTGCGCATGCCACCTGGGCTCTGTGCGAGCTGCGAGGGGAAGCTCAATGCGGAAGCTAAGATGGCTGACAGTTGCCCCATTTTTCAAGCCTAAAAAAACCATCACTATCTCTGTGAACCAGGCTGTCCATGGCCCTAAATACAGTGCATAGTCTCATAAAGGCATTCACTCCTCTGTCATGCCTCTGTGTGTTAATGTCATGAAAGGCATCGGTGTTTGTGGCTGCCATTTGGAGCACAGCGCTCATGCCAAAGTAGGGTAACATCAGGGTAACCACACTGCAGCTGAATAGGAGAAACGAACACACAGCGTCTTAAAGCATTTAACTGTTTGTCACTCCGTGCATAACGTGCATACGGCTGAGGCGCTGAAGAAGTACTATACCCATATATATATTTTTAGTAAGCCTTTGGGCTTCTTTCAGTGTCCCTAAAAGAGCATGGTTGCCTGGCAACCATTATTGTTGCCATGGAGATTCATGTGTTGGCAGCTGCTGCAATCAGCATTAACTCAAGGCACATATTCTCATTCCGATAGTCAGGCGATGGGAAGGCAACTAGGACACACAGTCAGAGAGGGATAGTAATCAGTGTGAAACATATGCTCATCCATTACTCGCTGCATTAATACAATTATATCAAAAGAAATTTATGGCTGTGCTTTGGTGCAATGATCACATTGCAGGCGGAGGCATAAAATTCCACCTCATAACAGATCCCCACTTTCATTTAATAAATGGCAGCAGGCTCTAACACAATGGAAAACAATGCCATTCAGGCTCTGACAAAAAGCTATCTGTTAAAAATGTCTATTAAGAGCCGTGTTGGAGAATATGCATTTGTTTCCATTTTTCTTCAAAAGCATCGAGGTGACGAGCTGTACACACTCTGCTTTGTAGAATTTTAATAAAAGACAATAACGTGCCTGCTGTGAAATGTGAAAGCAGCATTTACAAATGGCACATTTGACAGTATTGTTTACATTAAATCATTTCATGAGAGGGATTATTGCACAGTGAACCGTGCACCATCCCAAAGACAGTACAGGTTATGCCGAGTGATAAATTTTAGTCTAAGCTCAATATTTTTAGAAGATATTTGCCAGCTCCTGCTATTTCATTTTGACCTGTTGGGGGATAAGTGATATTTACCCCTTTCTTTTCTTCATACGGGTATGCGTCCATGCCCACTGGAACAATTGCAGCCCTGTTGAGAGTAGACACGCGCGGAGATCATAATAGCAGTTATTTCCTCTCTGGGTTTTTTCCAGGGCCCGGCTCTCTCCGTCACTTCACTGTTGACATCACAGAGCTATGTGGGGATAAAGAGGCAGAGAAAAACAATAACAGACCCATTGACCCTCATTTCACAAACCTTGGGGGTATGGGAGAAATCCACTTACAAGCCTGGAACAGAACTGCTGATTGGGCCTCAACGGGCTTTCTATTAGGGAACAGTGGAAGTGCAGCGGAAGGTCCTGACTGCTGCCATTTCTGAGCGAGGATGCTTCTCCGTCTGATAGTGCAGATTTACATCTAACCTCCTGAGCACCTCGGGTGAGACAGCCTCGCTGCCCTGTATCTCGAATCTGAGAGACAATTTGATAAGTGTGCAATGCAGTTATTGAACTATATATTAATCCACACTGTGCCTTGTAAAAAAAAAAAAAAATCAGTGATCTGATCATATCACTCCCGCTGCATCTGTTTTTTAAAAAAAAAAAAATTACTGTGACTGAGCAATGTGAGGCGGTCGCGCTGGAAAACAAGCTATTAGAGCAAAATGATTTTCAAAAACATGAGCACCTGTGTCAAGAATAAATTAATTTGTTACATTCAATTACTGCTTGATCTGTGCAAAAGCAGCAATTGAGTATCCACAGCATTTACAGGGAGGCAGGGATGTTAATACACATTTTTCTGCAGCAAATCGAGATGAAGTTGCACATCTCACATGCATATCAAAGCCAGAGGTTTTCCTTTCAGCACACCAACCCTTAAACCATCCTCTTCACTAAAAAGAAACCCGTAGGTTAATGATTCCGTAAATTTCCCCTTTCTTATAGCTTTAATTGCCCTACACAAGAGAAACATGGCTATGGGAGTCAGATGTGATAATCTCCTGGCATAAGCATTAGAATGGAGGCTCACCTTGCTTTCTCTGGATGCCGCTGGTTGACATTTAACATCACAGAGAGAGGGGAGGTGGAGAGCCAGGTGCCCTACATGCACATTTGACCCCCTGCTAATGTCAGAGGGGGAAGGTCCCACACACTCTCCCTTGCTTCACTCACACAAAACATTACAAGGGCGAACAGTACAAAGTATCCATCTCAGTAATTACATGCAGGATTTGGTTTCTTGCTATATATGTTCATGTAGCAGGAGGTGCAATTCATTCAAGATATCAATTCTCGATAATAAGTATCCTCTTTAATGTACTGAAATTCATTTCCCTTTTCCTGCTGTAAAATATGTGGATGATATTGCAGGGTAGTAGCAAAAATAAGGCTTCAGGTGATCATAAATAGCATCCTACAAGGAAACCTCTTTTGATAAATTGACCAAACAAAGTCAATTATAAAACCGCCTACACACAATTTAATCTCAAGAGGCTGGATTTCTTTTTATACACCTCCTCTCTAATATATTTTTCAATGAAATGACATGCATTGTTAAATAACTGCGGGAATTTAACAGTAATTAACACAAAGCTCTAAAAGAATGATTTTTATACCAAGCGTGAAGCCCACTGTGTGTAAAGATGCACTTTCACTACAAACACAGCCAGCAGGCCTGTAACCCAGTGCAGATGACCTGGTTCTGCTTGCACGCAACCATGAAATAACAACTGCTGTTTGGTGTTTGATGTTAGCTTGGGGAACGTACTGTCCCTGCTCAGGCTAAGCAGACACACTTTACCATCAGGATTTGTTTGAAAAAAAAAAAAAAAGCAATGAGGTCATGTCCTGAAACAAAGTGGGATCTGCTGGGTTATTCTCTAAGTCTATTCAATGCAGGTCAGGACTGGTGGCACATGCTATAACACACAATCATTTTTTTAAGATTACACAAAAGTCATTTTAATATTACATGCCTCAAAAAAGGGGCTTGATTGTGTGGCGATGTCAGAAAAATATGCTTGCACATTTGTGGGGAGAGAAGCCAGAAACTACTTTCATCTCCACAGTGTTTTTTTTATGTTATAGCATGCACACATCTGCCATGAAACCCACATTCATGCTTTGTTTTGTAGAAAAAATGTGTTTACTCTCCGGGATGAAATACAAGCAATGCTGAGTTTCGGTACATTAATTTTTACACACTGATGTATGTTTCAAAAAGCAATTTTCACCCGAGTAAAAAAATGCCAATAAAAATAGAGTGAATGCATTGTTTTAAAAATTAGTTTAATTAATTTCAAGGATAAACATCAATATGAATGTTCAGTTGGTCGTAGTTAATACAAGGAAATGGTTTTAATAGCTCATATTTTGACATATCTGTAAGAATTTGTTATTATTTCAGCAACACATTCACATAATATTTCATTCAATAAATATTCCAAATAATTCTACTAAAAGTGTGGAAATACACAGTATGCCCCCTCTTTCTTATGTGGTACTGCAGGTTTGTTCACCTGTCCCTCAGAACAAGATTTCAACCAGGAAACCAAAACAAATGACTTTTCTTAAAAGTCTTAACACAAACTTTTAGGATTTGGGTGACTGCTTTACACAAAACTGACTATGAGTTGAGAAAATTCAGAAACATATTTGTTTAAACAATAAATCTCATATTTTTAGGTTGCTGCCTCACAGCTTTCAACACCACAATTTTTCAATATATCAGGATCAAACTTCAGTCCAAACACAACTCGTTATTCTTCAGACAAATCAAATTTTGATGAAGCAAAATTTGTAGAAAATATCTAAAAAGAATCAAAAACACACTGACTGCAGGACGACTTCATACAACTGTGTTACAGTTACAATTTTTTACCCAGCACTGATGTACACAAAAAAGAGAATAAATAGATCGACACATCAAACCAGCTTTGATGTACATTTTATGGAGAATATTATAGTACAAAGAACAACATCTTTTTGGCTGTGTGGGGCTGGGGGGGAGGCCTGCTGCATGATGCAAAAAATGAGGGGGGCTGATAGAAAGGCTGCGGTTATTAAAGCATCTCGCTGCTAAAACTGATGCAACTACATCGTTTACTGCTGCAGAGCAGAGAGCCTGCAGCAGCCTGGACACATTTTCCTACAGACAGATACATTTTCGTTTCCATTAGGTTCCCAATTCGTTACACTGCTTCACGTAAAGACTAACATCGACGCTTATTAGGCTGCTTTACTGCCCACACGTACGTTTCAAATGAAATTAACGCAGGTTGTTTTGCCCGATGCTAAATGTTTTTTTTGATCTAGAGTAAAATTAAGTTGCCCTTTTTTTTCTTGTGTAAATTCTCAGTCCGTTTCATGTAACCAATCTACTGAAAGAGGAGGCCTGCTTTGGGATTTTGTTGCCCACAAATAACGACATGGCTTCGGTTAAAAACGCACACGTAGAACAAACAGCATTTCGATGTCGCCTGAGTTGTAGTTTTGCATTAGACTCCATGTGAAGAAAACTGTGCGTATATGAAGGGCGTTTCGATCCTGCAGCCTCCGTGTGATTTGATGTAAACTAATGGTATTCACAATGCGCTGCCACTGACCACATTATTTTGTGCAGTTTCGTCAGCTCGGTTCAGTGCTGTGCAGGCGGTTATACCCCCCTTTTGTCCTTTGAGTCCTCAGGTGTGGAGAACAACATGTCACTGTGCGACAGAAATCCCATTCCGGAGATGTTGAACGCATATCCAGCGGAAGAATGAAGCAGATGGACGGGGTACAGTTTAATAAGTCCAAATCCTGTCTTACTTGGCCGTGTGTTTCCATCCGCCGCCTGTCTGCTAAACAGAGCCCCAACTTCCACCACTAGACTGCAACTTTTACAAACTTCCACCTCAGTCCAAATGATGGAATTTGCATCTGCAGTCACTAGTTATTTCTTTTTTTCTCCCTCACTTCTCCCCCCCCCCCCCCTTCACGCCACCCCTTTCACCCCCTTTCTTTTTTTAAACAGGGGGCCCAGTGACTGGCTCTTGATTTATAAATGTTTATGTGTTTTGAAGTGCGGGACAAAAGGGGGGTGGCCTGTGACCCCTAGGAGCCCCGACCTTGTGCAGGTTCATTGTGAGGCGCTGGGAAAGGGGCTTTGGGACGGAGACCCCAGGCCACTGACCCACACACATCCCAGTGCCCTGCCATTCATGTGCGCACCGCTGCATGTCGCCCCGCAGCTCCCATTGTTTCAGCGGGAACAATAGCTTTACCCCCCTCTCTGCCGGAGAGAAAACAGCTTTCAAACTTCCCTCTAAATGTAGCCTGATGCAAGCCCCGGCAGACTTTCCCTCTAACCCTTTAAATAAAGAATAAAAATGTTGACAAAACGTTAACGCTGTTAGTGGTATGTTCACCCGTGTTGCATCACGCACCGACGTTGCATCATTGCACTGACTGGGTTCTTGCAGCCGTCAAAGGCCAACGCTGTAACAAAGTGAAACAATGAAACAGTAACAGAGTGAAACTGTGAAAGAGAGAAAGGATGTGCCGAGGATGAGATGACAGAAGGAGAGAACTCGAAGAAACAGACCGTGAATAACACCTACAAGCTATTTCTAATGCTGGAATCAGATGTGTATTAATAGGTTGGAGGTAAGTAGGCATTAGCAGGCCTGTGTGTTCCGCCTTGGCTACAGGGTTAGTGAGGTTACTCAAATGACATCATACATGGGGCCCTAGTTTCAATTGGATCTTTGCCTGGGAGTCAATCACGGCAGGAAGTGAAGGGGATACAAACGAGCAGTGCAGGACTGCCACTTGCTTCAATCAATTACTCCCTCAATGTTGAACCTAAACGACAGAGTCTCGGTTTTCTTGTACGTAAAAATTTGTGGAACAGAAAGAGCCATGTTAGAAAAAGCTGCACACATATATACAAATGTGTAATGAAAACGTTTTGTTCTCACTGGCCCTGAACGGCAAAGAATGTAAGATTATTATTTGCATCACAGGCTTGTAAAAATTTGTAGACAAAACATTTTTTAAAATATTTTTTGCTGTAAAATACCTCAGTTGTCTGGGAAGGCTCAACATACAATTGGACTGACACAGTCCACAGAAATTGAGTTGCAATTCAGCGGCCTGATGCGTGAAACTGCAACACACTAATGGACCCCTCAAGACAAACGGCATTAAACATGATTAATGCTGGCCGGCAAAGCGACGAGCCGACTGCAAACACTCCTAATGTAAAGCTTCACTAGATTATAGAATAGTTATTGCTTCACACATAAAACTACAACAGGCCTACAGCATAGTACACTGCACACCGGAGAGCGGTATAACAGCTACAGCATGCATTACAATAATAAAATTAAATGAAAATAATACCATAAAACACTGGACATATAGGATTTTCGAGATCGCGCATAGGATATATTTGCGCGTCAGTGGGAGCGAGCGCGCATTTGTATGTATAAAAGCGTGTGTGCGTGTGCATGTGAGGGGAGAGCGAGAGAGACACACAGAGAGAGAAAAAAAAGAGAGAGAGATTTTATTGTAATGCACAGAACGACCTGCCCTCTTTTGAAAAAAAAGCGAGAAAGCGCAGCCATGCTTTGCAGAGGCTACAGCATCGCTCTCATTGGTAGTATCAGCCTCTCGCCAAACGGAGTCTTTGCTGGTCCGCCGCTACACCCGAAAGGAACCGGGAATACAAGCGACTGCCTCCGCGATGTAAGAGATCTGCGGTGAAGTAATAAAACGAAAATGAAGTGAAAAAGCAGCAAGAGCACGGATAAATATTAGGAGAGCACAGTGTACTAGGACCCACCATATGGCGTGGACCATATCATGGTGAGTATCTTATGCTTGCGTTTGCTTTATGCTCGAGCCTTTGATCAATTATTAATAAGCTGAATGTGTATTTTTGATTCAGTCGTAAGTTGGATCCGTATTTCAACAGAGCAATGGAAAATAATGATCATTTTGTATCTGCAGAGAGAGACTGGTCCTGTACGCTTTCCCATGCACGTTGCACTTGCCATTGTTATTGCAGGGCTTCAGTGTATATACCACTCAGGGGAGAGAGCTAACAAAAAAAAGGCGATGGAAATGCACCAGTAAAACCCGCGCACGGTGGACGGGTCGTTTAATGTCGACGGTTGCATAATCAATAAGGCGGCTAAAGAGGACGGTGGATTTCGGAGCCACATCGTTTGTTCGTTGCGCGGTGCTTAAGGACAATAGGGGTCGTGTTCCTGTCGGTGGCCAGATAGACAGAGGGACCCGAAATACGGTTATGTGCTGACGAGCCGTGATGAAGCTCCAAAAAAGACGGTCAATACGAGAGTCGCCCGTTTTTCAGGGGTTGGGGACGTTTCCGTTAAAATGGCGTTTCCCTTTGTTTCTGCATCCATCTCCTCTCTATTCTAGCGAGTGGGAAATGCATTGCAATTACCATATCTACGAGCCTGCGCCTCTTTATTGCCACTACACTGCTTTTCACACAGTGGATTTTGCTCTTAAATGGTAAAACAGTGGCTGTCAGATGTAGAACTGGTCATCACTGTGGTGAGATCAGAGGCTCCGCCAGCCTCTCATTGAAAAGCAGGTATGCGACTTCTAAGTATATGATTAGACAGCACTGAGTTAAATTGAATTACAGCAGTTTTTAGCCTACATTAGAATATATGCGATCGATAAGCTCTCTGTTGTCTGCATCAATGCAGATTATATTGGATCAGAATTGAATAGAGCTCGTATCTGTCAGCCCCCATACAATAATGTCATCGGTATGAAAGCAATTTATCCCTAAACATGAACTTTTTACATCACACTTATCTTAAGAGACAGACTAAAGCCAATATTTTAAATCTTATTTCATGGACCAAATTTCAGCTGCAGCTCCTTTCATCGAGCAAAACAGTATTTGTTAAATCAACCTGCTCTCACATCAAACAGCAGGCTCAGGATGACACGAGCATCCCTCCCTCATCCCCGTGTTTGTGTGCGTGCGTGCCTGTGTGTGTGTGCAAGGAAGAGTGCATGTGCACATGTCCGTGCGTGAGTGTGACTCTGTATGCGTGTGTGTGCCTGTGTGTACGTACACGTGTGGTCTCTCCCTCTCTCTCTTTTTTTTAATAGTGCAATGTTGCATAACTGTTCACAGCCAATGCCAGATTTAGGGCTTCACAATTTGCGGGGCCATTGTTGGCATTTCCTTTGCTGGCCCATACACACACACACAACACACACAACACACACACACACACACACAATACATAGACGCACATGCACATACACACAGTTATACACAGAGTCACAAACACACTCGCACACACTTCACCAACCAACTGCAGAACTATTAACACATTTCAGCGATAAACGTAAATACACCGAATGGGAAGTCGTCAATTTCCCTCCTAGTTTCAAGGACACAGGGTAGTCATGATGAGGACGCTGGGTAATATAGAGGAACATCTGTTTGCCCGGTGACGTCAACACTCCCCTCCTCCAATCCTCCCTCCTCATCCCAATCCTCTTGTGCTGAAGGCAGATGCCTCATTTGTTTGGCTGGAGCACCATTAATCCCAAAGTCAGAGGAAAAGACCGGACGGAGAGAGATCAGTCCCATTTAGGCGGTGTCGGTGCTGGGCTCGCGTTGCACAGCTCGGTCTCGGTGCCCCGGTCAATTTGCGTGTGCAGGCACGCATGTACATAGAGTCTCCGCCGTGTTCGGGACACCCGCAGTTACCAAGGCTCTTCAGCTGCCCCGTTTGCGATTTGCGGCAGTTTTAATGTGTGACCCGCAAGCAGAGACTGCAGGCTTGTGTGTATGTGTGTGTGTGAGTGTGTGTGGGCACTGCGAGAAAAAAATGCGTGTGTTATGTGAGTAGAAAAATCAATATTTTGGACGTGGACGGCGACTTTTTTTCTGTTTATTGGACGTCAACTGATTTTTCTTAATCAGGTCAAACTGGGATATGAGATTTTGTCATCTGCAATCCCGTGTGAAGTTCATGACGCATTTTGTGTTTTCTTTTTTTGTAGGTGCATTATGGGATAATGGAGGACTTTTAAGCTTTCTGCACTTTTGGACAGTGCAGTCGACGGAAAACATCACACTACGGAGTCTTTTTACGCCTGCAGAAGCGGCCTGGGACGTATAATCATTTTGCCCGCAAAACTACCTGCTGGCTGTCCTGCGTTTAAGTCATGTAACATAACGTTTTTTTCCTCCAGTTGAATGTTTTTTTGTTTTTTTTTTCTTTTTCTTTTTTACATAATAAGGTAGGCCTGCACAACAACCGGGAGAGGATTTGATCTCTTTGGACTCGTGCGGGATGCATTGGATTTTTTTTTTCATTTCTATTTTTGGCCAAACTTGACACACTGATACAGGTTTTATTCCCACAGCGCAGGCCTCAAAGGCTGCGAAATATTTTAGATTTGTAGTGACAGGTTACGGAAAAAAAGGTATGAGGTGTCTTCGGTAGAGTGAAGCCTGTGGAAAGACACACGCATTTTAACGCATATGCATGCAAATTTACAAACACACACACATACACACACACACACACACACAAAGACAAGCGGATTGTGTCTCTCCGTGTTCACAGCGGACCTTGATTTAATGTCTTACAATTAAGGCACGCGGTGAATGCCAAGAGATGATCCTTCTTTCCTCGGTTGTCAGCAGATCTCGAGAACCACCACACCTTTTAACTTTACACTTTTGAAGAACAGCCCGCCATTGTCGCTCTCACAGTGAAGGTTTGCCTCTGTTTCAAACTGTAACGCATTATTTATGTACTGTTTTTTTCCTCCTTTCGTTCAACAATAAAGTAAATACACATAACGATTCAAAAGCTCTGTTATTTTTTTTTTAAATGAGAACATACTGTACATGTGATTGCTCCCGTGTGTGTATGCAGTACGTGTGTGTGTCAGTGGGAGCTGTCCATCCACACACACAAACACACACACACACACACAGGCTGCCCGGGAGCGCTGTCCACCTTCTGTGGTGCTGAAATTTGCGCACCACCGATCAGCCTTTGTTTCACTCGCCTGCCGGTGCAGAAGCGGAAATGGCTCAACTACTTCACTGTAGTACAGGAATGCAGCCGGTGACAACTGCGCATACACACACACACACACACACACACACAGACACACACAAACACACAAGCGAGGACATCAGAAACATCTTTATGTTAAG
>JAQNCA010000015.1:9170297-9183181 GCA_029783725.1 Acanthurus tractus
ACACACACACACACACACACACACACAGACACACACAAACACACAAGCGAGGACATCAGAAACATCTTTATGTTAAGAAATCATCACATCTAGCACTTTTTATTTAATTAAGAAGGGATTAATCTGTAAACTGAGGTTTTATTTCTTTCCAATGCGGTTGAGGTTGTTTCAGTTTTTTTTCTACAAAGACGTTATAACAGAACAAACAGAAAGATCAACCGGACTAAATTAAAATTACCTTCCCTATATTTGAGGGGAAAAGGGTGAGCGGATCATCAGTGAAAACAAGTGAACATCTTGTTCTAGAGACAGCATTTTTCTCCTCCTTGTTCCAAGAGACATTCTCCGTTAAAACAGACAATTTGGCAGTGAGGTAGGTTCATTTTCGCCATTCTGCAATAACCTAAAAAGGCCCTGCATGACAAGGACATGAAACTATGATTTATTTGATCCGCATATTTAATTTCCATAAGAATGGTGCGAGTATGGAATGTAAATGAGGGGGTGGGCTGAGGACCTCAGCAGGGACAAACTATTTTAATGGATATTAAGAGGTCTGGAAACGTTGCCCAACAAAGCTTTTAACAGCACCGATGAATACAGACCAGAAGCCGAAAGAGTCTTATGGCATCTGCGCCCGTTAAAATAGCATCTTCCGATCTTAGTCTGTCGCCTAGTGGCGTTCACAGGCGCCGCACTCTGGTTTATTAAATCATGATGGAGCCTAATGTTTCTTGCCGAGTTGAGAATTTGACATGCAACAACAGAATATGCGATAACACTCGCGAGGACACACTTGAAACCATCAAAGTTGTGCTACATTAACAAAAAAAATAAATAAATGAATTAAAAAAAACATTGCCTTTGTCCACCATATATAAAAAGACACGGATTACCCTTTGCACACCATGACAGCAAACAATAATCAGATCTTGATTTATGACATGAGTCTCTGCATATCATCGCTGAGGATGGCGACAGAAGTGATGGATGGAGAAGGGCCTGACGGAGAGGTGGGGGTTGTCCAATCAATTCACCAACTCATTAATGTTTATGTCCTTAAATCCTTCAAATAAGCGGTGAGTAGTGCAAACAATCAACGTTACATGGAACGGGGGGAGTTCACCTAAGCTTTATTCAAAAACAATTAAATCAAACAGAGATTTGAGTCTAAAAAAAGCAAAGCAAAAGATCGACGATGTGTGCGATGAAGTGCTAGTCTTTAAAATGAAAACACAGAATAACGGAGGGGCACATCCATAATCACAATTTAATACGGTACAACATGTACCTGCTTGTGGGTGCGTGTGTGTGTGTTGTCAAGATATTAAAAGAAACTTCAGTTCACAAAACAAACAAAGCAGTCTACAGGCCATGTCATGAATACGACACACTTATGGGTCTCCATGTAGAGCAGCACATAACAAAATTGAAAAAAAAAAGAAAAAAAAGAATTTTCATATCATGTCTCTCCAGCCTGAGAGTCTGGCATCCACTGATAACCAAAATCTTCAAAGTTGCATAAAATCCACCCGGCTGCCATAAAGCATGTTCATCGCGCTCCTGCTTTTCCCTCAATTCCTCCAGTAAACCGGATTTCCTATCTAAGGTCATTGACTGCCCTCTTGTGGTAGAAGTGGGGAAAAAAATGTAATTTGCAAGACATTTGTTTTAGATGGTCAAATTTTAAAAGTGTGAACAAATAAAGTGATTAACTACAATCACTTTCGATGTTTTTTGGGACTTGACATACTTTTAAATTCCATCACTTTAAGACCTCTTTAGTTCTCAATTTTCACTAAAAAGTCATGACAGGATGAAAACCTGAGCAACAAAACCCAGCAGATCAAGGGAACATCAAAGATGTGAAAGTGCTACATACGTTGGAGACAGTGCGACAGCCCTGAAGCTCACACACAGAATAAATCCTCGAGTCTGAAAGTTCCATTAACGGCCAGAACACTTCCTGTCATGCTCCTGTGTCTAAACTTCTCTTTTGTCCCAATCTAAATTGATGCTTGTTCTCTTTTCTTACACAGTTCTGCCTTCAATGGTCTCTTCATTACCAAAGTGCTGACAGACTGTGGCTGTAATGGCTGTGGCACCGTCCTGGCCCATCTTGTCTCATTAGCTGGACCTGATTGGCCATGAAGGTGTTCTCTTGCTGTCTCAGGATAAAGCGACTGTCTCTGCCACTCGTTAGATCATAATTCCTCCAGTATTCTGCCCCCGATGGCCCCTCATGGAGCCTGAGCGGAGAGACTGAACATACGCTAATTGAAATATTGCTGGAAAGGGGGGAAAACGTTGACCTTGAATGTGTTAAGCACGTATTGGTCAACTGTGTTTACGATGCAGCTGCAAAGACGTTAATTGACGTGAAAACTGAGAGATCAAACAAGGTGAAAATAATAAAGGCAATTCAACATGAAAACACAAGTTTCTTAGCTTACTCGGATTTTAAATGAAGGAAAAAAGCCCACTGGGTCAGTCATTTGTCATTTTACCTACCAGTGTGTAAAATTCTATAAGAAACAGTTGGAGTTGACATTTAATCAAAGAGTTAAGTATCAGTAATTTCTTTATCAAAATTTTGTTATTCTGAATGCTAAAAGGTAGGTAGCTAGTGTTCATGTGGAGATAAGTGTAGGATAGCACCTGCCATATGACAGAGAATCAATATTTCATGCTGTTATTGTCAGAAATCAATTTATGAGGAAGTTGAGATTTAATTAGAAACACCTTTATTAAGGTAACTGATCTGTTTTCATTTTTTAGTGGAAAGGACATGCCTGTCTCTAGAAAAAGGTCAAACCCTTAATATATTTCTAGTCAACTAATAATGCGTTTTCTGCTGTTTTTATGTCATAAGCATTTTTGAAAGACTAAAATGAATAGAGCAGCTCACTAGCACATGTTTAAACAGATAAACTGATCTATAAACATTGAGTAAATCACAAATCTCTCCTCTCAGACTTCATGAGTCTGAATCCTCATGTTACCAAAGGACAAACCTACATCGATTCTCAGCAAAACTCCTCTTCGATTCTTCTTTTTTTGGGCAAACTTTGTCATCATCTGTGAGTATCATACTAAAGGAGGCAGAGCAAACTTTTCTTTAAAGATTATTTCTACCTAAACAATATACAGCTGCCATGGTACCACCTCAGAGAGAGAAAATATCCACACCGCATTAACCGTGGTTCCCACCGGCAGGGTTCAAATGTAATTACAGCCAAAGGTACCTTAATAGGAGCAGCACACATACCATGCTAACTTGGAAGAGGAGGGCTGTTTTTTGCCCTTTATGCATTGCAGCTAGAATGTACAAATGGCTTCTAGGGGAGAGTAATTACTTGGGTTGACTAAGCTTGAATCTCTGAGGTTCAGAGGAATGTTGGTCACATTAAATAAATAAGTTCACTGCGAGGTTCCCAGGGCTACAGTGAGGATACCTGTTGAGTTAAGGTATGATCTCTCTGAAATGAGAAGCAGGTCAGGTGTAAATTGTGGAGCTATCAGCACCATGGACAGCTCCACTGCCCACAGACACTCTTGCTATAAACTCTTATGAGCCAAATTTATCTCCAAACCTTTTATGATTCTTTTAAAACAGGAGTGCTTCGGTGCTTTAAAGTTGAGAGACTCGTGACCTGATATGCAACTCAAGTGACTTTCATTGGACCCTCCCTGTCTGCAAATTTGTAATTTGTTACGCAAGCTCTTAGCTATAAATCTGATGTCTAGAGCCCAATCTGAGGCAACAGATGATGGCATCAATCACCAGGTTAGAGGAATATCACATTTTTCACAGACTAAGCAGTTTGTCTTTAGACAAGTAAATGGATCTGCTTGTTGGTTCTGGTCGGGTAAATCTTTGCTGTGTTTATGTGCATCTAAATATTCAAAAACTCACAACTGTTTACGGTTGTTTACTGCCGAAAAATCCAAATTATATATATGATTTTGTTCTATAAATGTTAATGGCACTCAGTATAAAAGGAGTGATGATGAATTTGTGTCCAAAGGTAAAGAGGAGATGAGTTACACAGCTCTTGTTAGTTAGTTACCTGCCTGGCAGAAAGTTTTTTGCAGAAAGTTTTCTAACTTTTGTGGTATTTCTGTTTGGGATAATTGAAAATAGCAAGTCAGCACTGTGTGAGAAAATAGACATTACCTTCATACACTCACTCACTACCTCCGTCTCATGAGTTCACTCAAGGAGAACCATGAGGACAAGGGGGTAACACCGAGGGGGGGGTGCTCCTCCTTACATCATGGTGAAGAAGTTGGATGCTGAATTCAAATGCAGGAACAAAGAGGCAAAGAGAGAGACATGACAGCACAAAGGTCAACTTTTCATTTTCTAAGACAGTGCTCACTTGCAATTTTTAAATACCCCCCAAAAAACAAGGACACGAGTTATGAACTTTATCTACATCTTTACTGACTTCAATAATCACTCAAAGAGTTGAACTGCATGTGCATATAATGAGCTCTTTCAGTAAATCTCCATCTACTTTATGCCAGAAACTCAAATATCACCACTGTAAACACCTCAGCCTTAAGATGTTGATAAAATTTTAAAAAATTAGGATTTTCTTTTGCCCAGCAGGTGCATTTGCTGGTAATTGCATTACAAAAGGGAAATGGGATGATAGAAAACTGGATAAAGGGTCATCGTTATATAGGTGTGCTACACTATACAGCCCAGTAGATGGCAATATGAGCACAAGTAAATCTGGAGTGCAGGCTCGTGCCATCATGGGAGAACTGACATTCACGCTGAGATACATCTAACAATAGAGAAAGAGAAATTCATTTTGGGAGACATTTGGCTGAAAATTAAAAACCTACCAGCAGGCAAAATTAAAGCAAAGGTCTTTGCCGGCTGGTGCTTTTAGAAACAATTTATAATCAATGCAACTGTAGCGGAGTCTCATGGCGAGTTTGATTTTTTTTTTTTTGTTGTTGTTAAAGCTGAAGCTTCTCTGAATTCACATGGAGGTTTTGTCTCACTGAAACGGGACGGTGACAAAACGTGACAACAAAAGAAAACCCACAAACACACCAAGCAAACAGTCTAAAGCATCTGAATTGTGCTGACTGGCAGAAAATCTTTTCAAAGCGTTAAAGAAGAAACTCGCTTAAGACAAACGTTACTTTTATTTGCAACTTTTCTCATAAAACACACACAAGCAAATGTCACACAATCAGATTACTTAAGCGGGTAATTTAATGATCAGAGGGCTATTAAAAAAATCTGTTGTAAAGACCCCTGAACACACACGCACATACAATCAAAGAGAGAGATAGAGCGCACGCGGTATTGTTTGTCATCGTTTAAGTGCCATTAATTAAAACGTTAACCTGATTGGGTAGAGAGTGAGAGGGGGAGAGGGTGTCTCTATCCCAATAGGCGAATCCTTTTTAATAACCCGCCTCGAGATAATGATGTAAAGAGACTCTGGCGTCTCGTGCGTAACGAGGATCATCGTGGAGATCTGGTGAAGGTGAATCAGACACACAGAAAGAAAGAGAGAGAGAGCACGAGGCAGGAGAGAGCAGCACTTATTACACGAGTCTTCTCCTCGTCTCCACACCTCAGCTGACAAGTCGGGCCAGCCTGCAACTTCACCGCTGACACACAACTCAACTCGTAAAGGACAAACACAGGAAGAAAGTCATAGAGACGCGTAAAGACTTTCCAGAAGCGACCGGCACCTGCAACAACGCGGAATCCACGAGGCTATGGACAGAAGGATGAACTTGAACGGCGGCGCAGGGGACATTTTTCACAAAACTCTCAGCGCCGTGTCCACCAAAAAAATGGACCCTTTCAGGTCGTCGGCCGGCATTGAACTACCAGCTAGAGACCGCCAGTCACCGATCGGCTGCTTTGACCAGACCGACCCAGACCCGATTCAGCCGGGAGGACTGGCAGGAGGTAGAGGGGGGCCACTGGGTCTGCCGACCGGATCTTTGTGCGTCAAGTTCGGTGAGAGCGCCAACAGGACCTTGGTGGCGGAGAGCAGCGGCGGAGAGCAGAGTCCAGACGATGACAGCGACGGCAGGTGTGACATGGTCCTTCTGGCCGAAGGGCGGACGGTGGCCGCGGGGAAAGGAGAAGGAGGTAGGAAAACCAAAGAGCAGAAAACACTGAGGCTAAACATCAATGCCAGAGAAAGACGACGGATGCACGATCTGAACGACGCGCTGGATGAGCTCAGAGCGGTCATCCCTTACGCGCACAGCCCGTCAGTGCGGAAACTCTCCAAAATTGCCACTTTGCTGCTCGCAAAAAACTACATCCTCATGCAGGCCCAGGCACTGGAGGAGATGAGGAGGCTAGTGGCGTATCTCAACCAGGGCCAAGCCATCTCTGCTGCCTCGATACCGGCCACCACTGCCCTCGCAGCTCCCGGCTTGAGCGCGTACGAGCAGCCGCCTGGATATTCCTTCCCCACCGGAGTGGGTGCTTCCTCCTGCCCCGATAAATGTGCCCTATTCAACAACGCCACCTCCAGCCTCTGCAAACAGTGCACTGACAAGCCTTAACTGCGGCTGACAAAGACTCACAAAGAAGCACATGAGACAACAGACACCACTTTTAAGAACACTTTTGGAGAGCGGAACCTGTGAGACTACTGTTGTTGAAGTCAGTAGACTAGAAACAAAGAAGTAATGCCGATGAAAACTTTTATAATATTTACTAAATGCATTCAAAACGCGCTTTTTTTGTTTAAACCATACTTGATTGTGTATATAAATCATCCTTAAAGTGCTGGTATGAATGACAGTAAGACCAAACAGAAGTACAGTAGGCCTGTAAGAGTGGCTGCAAGTGTTGAGTGAGTTTGTTGATCACTTGCTCTGTTATGGACCCTTTTGGAGATTCGGGTGACCTGACAACCTGCGACTTTTTTCACTTGAATAGATGGACACCTTTCTGGAGCGTTAGTCCAACCTCACTTTCTGCTGCTTTCTCATTTATCTATTTCGCTTTTTTTTTAATTCTTTTGTGGGTTTTCTTTCATTCACATCAGAAACATTTGCTGTTTGCTGAGAGGTCCGAGGCCTGTTCTCATGTTCTTTTCTATTGAGCACGTGGAATGTTATGAACATCGAAAAGTGAAATGAAATAGGTGACAAGTCAAGTCGTTTGATCCGTCAGATATTTATGTGCTAATCCAGACACTTGTTAATAGTTGCGCACGCTTATTGCAATTCTTTTTGGGGTCACTGTGATATAATAAAATTTCAGAAAGAATTAGTAAAACCTGAATGAGCATTTATCAGGTGTTTCGATGTGTCTTTGTAATTTATTAATTTGGATATTTATACTGGATATTTTTGCTCGCATTGCACAGTGGAGTGTTTTTCTTAGTTGCTGTATCATTTTGCGTTTCATTCTTCTCACACAAGATGATCGAGGTCTTCAGATTAATCGCGTTGTCAGGTCAAGCTGTGGATTACTGTAGATACCTTAGTTGTTATATGAGCAAAGAGGGCCATTTGTATGTATTTCAGTGTTGAAAAGCTTTATTAAAATATTTTGAACAACAGCAATACTCCTGATTTTTTTTTATCTGGTGTTAAGTTTAGTGTCAGTGGAGTAAAATTGCCTTTGACTTTTATTTTGGATATGAAATTTGCAACCTAAAATTGCCATTTTTCATTCTAATTTAATCTTAAAACAAACTGCAGCTTGCTTAAGTGCTCGTGATTAAAACAGACAATCGTCATTTCTGTTTCTGAGATTGAAGCAGCTCTAATTTGTCAGTCTCGGGTGTCAACACTGAAAGAATTTCTCAACAATTTTCTGCTCCATCAAAACCGGTAACTTTTCTTTTCTGGAGCTAAAAAGTGACGCCAAGTCATGGGGTGAAGGCCAGACGTGGTGGGCAAATTATGCCTCGAGGCAGAGACCAAATGTTTGTGCTTCTCGAACAAAAAACAAACTCAGGCGACCATTCCTGTGATTATTAAAACAATTCCAGTGACGGTGTGTGATAATATGTAAATTCGAAAACAAGTGTATGTGAAAACTGTCGACTGTAATACCTGGCTTCACATAATGAAACACATCGTTAAGGCAATTAGACCTCCAGAATGTGATTAAGGAATGTAATTACGACGCTGTTCATTGCCGTAATTTGGTGTCTTTAATCACAACGCAGCCATCAGCTGCACTCCCACCGACTCGCCCTTTGTCCTCCCCAGTCGTCTGTCCATACCAAAACATTTTGATGAGGGCCAAAGAGCAAAAGTCAGAAAAATACTTCCGGAATCTTTTAAATAATCCCGATGATAAATCAGCCACTCTATTGATTTCAAAAAAATTAAACAGGAAGTGAAGTAGGACATTTTGAACCAAATGTAAGCACTTGGAAACAATGTCTCCAATTACGCACGAAGGCTAAACAAACACGCATTAAAGTTACAATCTAAGTGCTGCTCTTGTTGTCAAATAAAAATAGGTTTTATTGAGGTGTAAAGTTGCAAATACTTACTATTTTGTCTGATATAAAGTGAAGCCAGAGTGTGTTGTGAAGATTTCAGCACCATGGACAGAGGCGACATATTTCAAAGGAAACTTCTTATAATTTATTTTGCACCAAATTAATTCACAAACTGCTACATTTTTAAATTATTGTAGATTCTGAACCTTTGTCCTAAGAATTTTTTGAAATACGAAAATCTTTGACAATAACAGAAGCGAAGCTGTGTGGCAACAAATTTCTATATCCAATACAGTGAAGAACTCTGCAAGTAGACAACAGTAAACTAAACAGTTCCATTTAGATGCATAATATTAAATTTTCTGAAGACAAAATGATCAGTAGCTATTCTCTTGCTTTTTTGAAACACCTTTTAGTTCAAAGGTGGAAATATGCAGAGTTTAAGTTATTATAACTCAATAAATTTCAGCAATTTAACAAAGTAGACAACATTATTTCAAAGATTTAAGCTGATTGCACATTAAGAGCAAACAATTAAAAAAATTAGAATAAAGTGCATTCTCAATGTTTTTTTCTCTTCATTCAAACAATAAATCTAAATCTTTGTCCCTCATGTTTCATAAAAGTGAACGATAAAGACATTGTTTTCTCAGTTCACAACACACACACACTCTTCGATCTCAGCTTTGTGGCTGTATGTTGAGCCATTCCGACAACAGGGTCATTACAGTGTCCCATTTAATCCCATCACACCCCTGAATGCCTTGAATCCTCACAGAACAGCCCTTAATCAAGAATGGAAATAATCAGGAGACATCAAAACAGCTCTAGCATGAAAATCCTGTCAGCAGATCCTGTTGGGTATCATCTCGGTTTAGGACTTGATGATGATATTTTAAGTCTTTACACAGAAATGCGATCTTTTTTCTCTATTGCTGTTTGGTAACTGAGACTTTACTAAAAAACATTAATTATGCAATTTGCATTAATGCACAAATGACTGGAGCATTTAACCCACACTAATATTCACATTAGCCCAGAAGAGGAAATTCCCTTGGGGTGAGACAGAGCCATATGTGAGTGGAAAACAGACCACAGCAGAGAATTAAAAAAAAAAAAAAAATCTGTTCATATGCAGAAAAATGCTGCAACGACCAAAGGGATGGAAACATTTTAGGTGAAGCATCACATGATTTAATTAAGATGCTCAAAATCAAAAGCCATATTCCTCCAGATGTTGGAGCGATAGATACTTGGTGGTGTTTAAGCCATCGTTAGCTGGTGAAATGTCATGTACTCACAGGGGTCTCTGAGTCTCTGCATGTTGGTGGGTTGGACTGGGAAGTAAAACAGCATTTAGAAGTGTCATGTAGAGTAAAAAACCAGGAGGCTCACGCTTTCTTCACTGGCCACCAACCACAGCCAGTACAGTCATAATAGGCACCATCGTTTTTATTCATGAGTCTAATAAAGCTGAATGTGTCTTAAAGGCGTTTACAGCGAAATTCAGGGCTCATGAATAAAAGTGGAAGATAAAAACACCCCTTTTCATAAACCATAAAATGTCCAATTTACCATATCAAGGGCCAGCAGGGTGCCTATTCATAACACGGATGTGATGTATGCTAAGGATGATAAACATGAAAGTCAAAATATACATAAGAGCATTGAATTGAAATGTCCTCCTCATATCAGTAGCAGGTTAAACTCTGGCAGTGGATTTATCCATGCTGTGTCATTCACTGTGTATAAAGATATATGTGCTGCACCGGCTGAGGCACCAAATCAACTACTGGGTGGTAATTCACTATTGTCAGGCTACTGATAGCAATGCATAATATTGTCTTTGTGTTGTGCACAATTTTTTTTTTGTGTGTGTGTACACAAAATGCAGGCTAATAAAACCGCACAACTGAAGGACTCAGTACTTGTCCTTCTTTAAGTTTTTTATTTCTTGAGCTATGGACGCACGGAAATATCACGTGTTTCTTTGTTCTTTGATGGAATTTTTCCTACATTTTAGCTGTCATATTTCATATTTTCCCCAAGTACGTGGTCCTTTTCAATCTATTCTAAATGAAAGGAGGAGGGCACTGTGTGTTTTACAAGATGCATAAGCAAGAGAAGCGATAACTTCTACTGTATTTTACAATCTTCATTTACTGTCTTGTAGAATTCCTCTCATATTCTTATACATGCATGGAAAGTGGTTTTGTGGTTGACTGTGACAGGAAAGCAGTGATAACAGGCTCTAAATGGAGCGCACATTGCTTATTTTTACTACACCCTGATGCAGTATATTGTTTGGTTTTTTTCTACAATTTCCCTAACTATATCCTGAAGTGTATACTGATTCCCACCTTCCTTGCTGATGTGTTTAGGATTTTTTATCAGATATTTTATACAGCTGACACAATCTGATCCTCTGATTATTATATCTGGGATCTCAGGAGGGAAAAGGCATCTTAACTGAAGCCAAATGTAGGGCTGCAACTTTTTCTAACATTTTTTGATTAATTTTTACTTATCTGGGAAAGCCCAAGATCCTCGAGTCAGGTTCTGTTTGTGAGACGTAATGCAGCACCCTGAACTACAAGTTTCTCTTGAAAAAGAAAGAAATAAAGAAAGAAGATATGATAAAATTTCCTAAATTCAAGTGTGCTCTGAAACTCCATTGATACTCTAAAGATCATCTTTAAATTATCTGTAGTCACGTTACATTGCAATGCCTGTGCTGATCTTTAATGACATCAGACCCCCAAAATCTCTGCTTTATTTTTTTTGTTTTATTTGTTTTTTGTCATTGTCACCTGGGTTTCACCTGTGTTTTACTATTTGTTCAATATGTAAAATGTTCTCGACCCTAACAGTAATTTTCTCAGAGCCTGTGTTCACAGATAAAGCACAGTACTGTAAACTACACAAATCTGACTGCTTTAACTAAATTGATTTAATCAAATGAAGATAATTACCTTTATTATAGGACAAATTTGACTCCTTATCAAGGGTGCATAGAAGTTTATTCAGCCCTCCATGTGAATTCTGTACATTTTCGCCTGTTTTCCTGCTTGCTTAATGAGCTCCTAATTCATTATAGTGGGAATGTTTTTTTTTTTCTCTGAAGCAGCCCCGAGGTCAGGTAAACATATGGTGGCGTGTTTAGCTCTGAAAGCTCTAACAGGGTACAATAAATGACGTAGTAACGTGTGATTATCCTCTCATCTGGAATACAATTGTTGAGTAACATCTCTAATATTCAAACTGCTTCCATATTAATCAGATTACAGTCCCAATCCCCTAATCCCTGTTTACCGATGGCTCTGTTTTTGTGCCGTAATCTGATGTTCTTTTATTCCTCAGGGATTAAAACGTGTCATAGCAGAGCGCAGTAATTTGTGGTGTTGTTTTGGACAGAGTCGGCTCTGTCGTTGTACAGGTTGTGTTTTTTCCCGACAACAACAATTCGCTCTGGATTTGAGCAAACAAAAACAGGTGTAATGAGTATTTTCACTGTGCAAATATTTGCACCAAATGAAAAAAAAAATTACAAGCACTGTTGGAAGACAATTCTTTTAATTTGGCGACGTTTTATGGTGCTGCTGCTTCAATGAAAGTTCATTTTCAGCTGGGTTTTTAAATTGGGAAATAAGAAATTCCTTTACACATACTGAAAAAAAATCAACCTAAAAAAAATACTAATACAAAACTATATCAATACTTTTTTTTTAAATGCAAATCATGGAATTTTCAATGGTACTTTAAATCATTTACAGCAAAACAAGCATCACTTTTTGTGCACTATTATTTGTACTCTGGTTAGTCACACTCGAGGCTCCGCAGACAGCTGTGAACTTTCCATTTCTGTGACCTTAACGTTCAGATAATGTGCCAGTGTTTGATTAGAGAAGATGTAGAGCTCACAGTGACCCAGCAGCCTGCCTTGATCAGGCAAAAACAGCAGCAATCAGACCAACACACACTGCTATGAACACAATACACGGTTAAAGCTTTAAAAAGAAATTAAAATTCAACTAAGGGAAAAAATGTGATTTAAAACATTTTTTTATTTAACTAACTCTGGCTTGCTGGAACCTCTGTACCTGGTCTGTGTGTGCATGTGCATGTGCATGTGCATGTGTGTGCGTGCCAGCAGTGTATGTGTGAGAGAGACGGGGATCACTCGTCCTGATCAATATGCAGATCCCGACCCTCTCAGGGTTCATTAAAGCTAAAGCGAGGTGGATTTCATCTCCAGTCTCTGATATTCATTAACTCTGGCTTCCAGATTGAAATAAAGACATGAGGATGACACAATAACAGCGTGAATCACTCACTGCTCATTTTATACACACGCGCGCACACACACACACACACACACACACACACACACACACACACACACACACACACACACACACACAC
>JAQNCA010000015.1:9183281-9196027 GCA_029783725.1 Acanthurus tractus
ACACACACACACACACACACACACACACACACACACACACACACACACACACACACACACACACACACACTCTCTTTGTTTCCCTTGTGTGCTCTCACACACACACACGCAGAGATCAGGAGAAAAATGAAAGGCCTGAGCAGCAGAGAGAGTTGTGTTTAAAGCTGTAAAGACACCACAGTGTAATACAGTCTGAGTTGTGTGTTCTGATCCTGACAGCTACTTGTTTTACGTGTTGTTCAAACAACTATTCATTACCTGATTGCTAGACAGATTTCAGATTACATTGGAGTGTAATCTAAAGATTAAGATGTACTACACACAAGGTTAACTGTGCTGTAAACAAAGTCATAAGAACAGAGATAAAAAAGACATAAAAACAATCCAAACACTGACTAGCATGAGGTCATTTACTGAATTACAATCAATCGCATCATTTTCTTGGAATGTGAATTTATATAGTGGATTTTAATCGAAAACGTGGAGAGAAAAAACAGACGATCTGTTTCCCACTGCTGAGAATCTGTCATGTTACTAGAGCATGAAAGCTCGGCCGTTAGTGTAACACTTGCTTGGCTGATCTTCCTGATGTGCTGAGTGCTACTCGAGGCTTCAGTGTATCTGTCTGAGCGGAGGTCTTTAACAGCCATGAATGCCAAGCATGGGGGAGGCAGGCCAGGCCAAGCGTAACCACGGCGGCCCAATGTCCTTGGCTCCACGGCGGCCTTCACCTCACACTCCCTGCACAGTGAATTTTATGGCTAATTTCCGGCAATTTATCCTGGCACTTTCAGAAGAGAGATTCCTGCGGGAATAATGTGCATAATTTGCATAAATCATCCTGATAGAATGCATATCAGCATGTAACCCCCCTGTCTGATGCTGCAGCGTTTACTTTACTAATCAAAACTGACTCTTTTCCACCGGCGGATGCACAAGAACCATGAGAAGGGGGTCTGAGTTTAGCCGAGTAATTACAAAAGGAATGAAAGGCACATACAAAGGGCTCAAGCACAATAAAAATAATCATAATGTTTGTAAAAAACATGAACTCTGGGCTTTATGGAATACATAAATTCAGCATCACAAATATACAAAAACAACTTTGTATCTCCAAATCTACTTGTATATAAAGTGTGATACTGATTCACAAAGACAGAAATAGTCTCATCTTTGCTTCTCGATGCCGCATTTTTTGCATAAAGCACAAACACCGTAAAGTCAATTATTTTCTCTCAAACTATGAGCTCTTTTTCTCTCAGACATACTCCAGGCTCAAGTCCTCTAATTAATCTAAGCCCCTGATTCCTAGTAGATGTCTTTCTTTGTCCTGTGTGTTGTAGCAGTGAGCCATCAGCCACAGTCTGGTCCACAGGCCTGTTTTTAAAAAGCTCCTTCTGCGTAAGCGACCGACCGTCTGAGGAGAAGAGACGGGGGTCAGTGCGCAGCATCCCTCCCCCTCCTTGCTGTGATCTAATTTGACGTACAGTGAGAATGTGCATATTCTCTTGGACTGCCTTTGTTACTATAATCAGACGCGGTCAAGTCGACTTTGTTGGCCGAGGAGGTGTAAGATGAAGGAGGCAAAGCGAGTGCAGAAAGATGAGCTTCTGGACTTCAGTGCATTTGGAGACATAAGGCACGTGGCCTGATGGAAATGCTACACAACACGCAAGCTGCAGAAGAGGGAGTGAGTTATCTAATCCGAGCAGACACACAGACAAAACATTGCGGCGCGGGGAAAGAGCCCTGCACTCGTTACATGCATTAGATTTTGTGACTGACAGGAAAGAAGTTGAAGTGTGTATGTGTGTGTACGTTTTAGAGAAGCAGCCATCATCAGAATGAGCAGTTTTTATGTCGCCATACTGCCGAGTTTCTTCCACTGGCCCTCATCCTGGAGTCTCAAGATCTCAGATGGTATCACTGTTGACAACAGGACAGTCGTCCGCCGGGTGGACGTTAATCACAATAATACAGGGCAGGCTAATCACGACTCACTGATCAAGCGCTAAATGACATGCCTGCCGTACCCACTGTAACCAGCCCGCTGCAGAGGGATTCACACACCAGGACTAGCCCCTTCTTGGGGGTGGAGGGGGGAGAAGGAGGAGGAGGAGGAGGCGGACAGTGGTTATGAGGCTGGTGCACAGCCATCCAGACAATAATTACTCGATGACTGTGGTCACATTAAGGATCAGTCAAAGCAGATTAATTTCGACTGATAGCATTGGTCCCTCCTAAATGCAGATTTTCTTAATAAGAGTGAAATTGTGTCGCTGAGAGGGTTAGAGACTGTGAGGTCTGTTATATGGGGTACTCCAATTACATGGAGAGACAATGTCTTCTTCTTCGCATGAATCAAAGCGTTACTTCTGAATGTCAGCGCAAAAATTAGCACGCAAATGTGTTTTTCAAGTAGCCCGGTCTGATGTGTGTGTTTGTATGCGTAGCACAAATGAGGCTATGTGTGTGATACGGCGGGCCTCTCACTAAATACCCAGAGACCCTGAGAATTACCCAGAGCAGAGAGGACAGCATCTGTTTGTGTGCTTGTGCCGAGCAAACAAGGCAATTTAGAGAACACCAAGGGAGCAGCTAATAAACACAACCTTATTCCCCTTTCCTCCTACACCTGGCTCTGAATAATGCAGCGCTACAGTACGGACGCCTGTCTGTCTTTGTGTGATAGTGCATGCATGTTTGTGTGCATGTGTGTTTGTGTGTGTGTGTGTGTGTGTGGGATGCCATGCCAAAGTCTGCCTGACCTGACCAGGAGGATCGCCTGTATGTTTTTGCACGTGTGCTTGTATATGAGTGAGTGTGTCATATGTGTGCACGAGCAAATGTGTGGCATGCGTGTGTGACCATTCATCATTCTGTGGTGAAAGGCATGCCAGGGCTGCTGGGAAATGGCAGGTCTGTGTCCCATCACGCCCTGGCGTCTTTGTCTGTGCTGCCAAAGCTGAACCAAAATGTCTACCCTGGATACCTGGCATAGAAACAGCACTTTACTGTACACAAAGGTGTACCAGCACTGGGCTGGCAGAGATGCTCTCTCTCACACAACGACCTAATAGCAGTTGCTTTTGCCTTATAATAGGCAGATAAGATGGATGTTGGCATCCATGTTTTCAGGATACGCTACGAACGAAGTATCTATAAATAGAAATTTGATGCCATAACCTTTGTAATCATGTTCCAAATTAATCTTGTCCATGTTTTTTTCTTCTCACTCTGCAACTGTTGCAGTAAACATGCCTTAATGAGACCTGCAGCTTCACTCGCCGCCACCACTGACTCTGATATGTAGCCAAAGTGACACCCAGTGAAACCATGCATCAGACCAGACACAAAATGGCCGTCCAGTGCCAAACCCCGCCTTGGCTTTCACTTCATATCACACCACAGGGCCTGGCTGGGGACTGAAGGCTTTACAGGGCATTTAGAGAAAAATTCAAAGCCCTCTGCATCTGTCACTAACAGGTATATACAAGCTTTTCATGCTCCTTCACAGCACTGATGCTTTTTGAACTGCGTACATGCTTTAAAAAACACAACTCAGATGTTTAATTTTGTGTTTAAGGTATGATTTGTTTTTACAGGGTGCAGTCAAATCCGCTCAGTGATGCAGTTTGTCCTTCAAGCACGAGCATGTCAAGGTCTCCGCAACCCTTGTGTCACATACCTGGCAGCCTCAGACGAAAAGTCCACCTTCCATCAGCCTTTGAGCCTTCGAGCCAAGAACACCCTGGAATAAAAGAGAAGGAGAAAATAAGTGCAAAAGGGGAGATTATTCTGAGTTATTACATTGATTAGATTTCCAGAATGCTAATTAAAAGATGTTAGAACATGGGCCCAGCCAAGGATCAGTGGGCGCTAATGAGGACCAATAGGCCTCTGTAATCTGTGCTGTAATGAGAGTGCTTGAAATGTTACGTTTGCAGGGAGAAGAGTGGGGAGGTGGATGGAAGGACGGAGCTAGGAAGCAGCACTGGAAAACCAATCCCACACTGTCATTATAACCAGTAATGACGAGGTTTCACAGCCTCAGCAAAAAGACAGGAATAAAAATAAAATGGGTGAAAAACAGAGTGGAATTCAATTATACTAAAGGGTTTTTGCACAATAAAAACATTTTATTATTAGACAATTAACAGGATGGCTTAATGGCTGAAGGTCATTTACCTCCTTGTCTTGTATTACGATGAGGTCTTTGTAAAGTTACAGGGCAGTATCTTTTAATGGAAAACCAGTTATCCCACCCTGCTTCTCCCTCAGGTTTTATGATTTCCACACTTTCCATGTTCAGTATCAAAGAGTATAAAATTGTGCTCAAATAAATTGCAGGTGTATAGTATCTTTTCACTGATGCCTATAAAAATTTTCTGACTTTGGAGGAAAATACTTAATTTGCATTAAGGTGATGGGAAGACCAATTTTAGCATGATAATAAAACAGCATGTTGTTGTTGAGATTGAGACACCTGCAGGGCTGCAGCTAATGATTGTTTTCATGATAAGATTATTCCTTTTGTCTAAGAAAAAGTCAGAAAATAAAAAAAAACCTTATTTCACAAAAGTTGGCATCCTCCAATTCTTTTTTTTTTAATTATTTTTTAATTTGCTAAAAAGATATTCAGCTTATTCTGATATTTGACGCAGAAAAGCATCAAATCCTCACATTTATGAATCGGGAACCTGTCTGGCTTAAACAAAAGAGCATTAATTAATTATTATATTAGTCGCCAATTCACATTTTGTCAATAAGCTGTTTCAACTCATTGTTCAGTTTTATTCACCTTTTAGACAACTAAATACAGAAGGAGCTATGACAACAAGTAAGGTTTGAGAGCAGGAATCAATCTGAGGCAAAAAGAAATGGCAGAATAATACAAAGCAGACGGTGAAGTAGTCAACTGAAATTAGAACGGTCGTTACTTATTCAGTGGATGGTCGTTATTAGTGAATGAGTCTTACAGACAGGTGCACCCCACTCATTTACAAATGAGAACATATCACTATAATCAGCCTGTTAATTTATCACCAATAATGAGCCGGTTTGAAAACATGCCGGTAAATACTGAAGGAGAATATCAGCCTAATGGCTCTGGATGTTTACAGCTCCTGGTGAGCATGTTTGAGCAGCAAATAAACATGATCTTATTATCTGTAGCTTCACATGGATACATTTTATCACCTGTTTGGCTTGCTTGCCTCATGCAAACTAAGAGTAACACACCGTAATCTTTTATAAAATTACAGATTATTGTGAATTTGAACACTTTTAGAAACAGTCAGGAGGATGGAACTACACAACTCAAAACAATATGTGGGAGAGCTGTTGTAGCTTTTAGACATTTTAATGTGGAGATGTTACATATATTATGTTAAAATGATCAGCTTAGTTATCAGAATCCATCCTCTGAGGAACATGAATGTCTGTACACAATGTTCTTACAGTCCTTCTGACACTGCTTTTTTTTTTTAAAAAAACTGGTAAGTCGACTGAAAAAAAGAGTTTCAGCCCTCCCACATTGCAATATTTTCACTAATTACTAACAATGATAGGTGAAGCTGCTTAAAAGGAATCAAAGTAATCCAAGTAATCTTAGTGAAATACAGGTCAGCATCCCAAACTCTTATTTATTTCCAAACTTCTTATTATTTACAAACTTCTGTTCACTCAACATAATTTCCTTCCAAATTTTTCTCCTATTCATTTGCGAACCTCTGCAGTAACTTTGTGCCTTCCAGTTTTTGAACCACTGATCTTACAGTTGTTGACATATTTCAGTCTGGACCAAGTGACCAAAAGAGGCCATTTCACTTAAATAACAGAGTACTGACAAGGTCGAACTTTCGTGTTGGTTCTCACGGTTCGAGCTTCATTCAGCACTTCAGCTTTGTTTGCTGGCGGTGAAACATGGCATCATGACGTACTGAACATCCAACCTGCCTTATGGTGCAGAAAAAAGAGGCTTAAATTACAGCGGAGGTACAACAATGCTGATAGGCTATAAAAGCATGTCATTTAATGCCCCCTCTCGCCCACCCCCTCTCTCGTCTACTCACCATTAAGCCAATTCATCACCTCTTCAGAGAAGGCCATGAGACAGATCCAGTCTATCAGTCACTCTCTTTAGGATGCGGTTACTATTCTGATGATCAAGGCTTTCTGCCATATTAAACATGAGCAAGAGCACTGAGGCTAAATCTAAACAATGACTTTAGAGAGCTGCTGAAAACTGAAACTGTGTGTGTGAAAAGCCACGGTAATAATATCCCAAATTGAAATATGAAAACACTGATGTAGCAGTGATGTAAGATTTTGTCAGCCACTTGAAGCCAGTTGTTTGATATGTCACTTTTCTAATGACCTCTTGAGAGAGGGCCCCGGATTTGCATTTTTGGTCCCTGCTCCTGTAATGGGGAAAGGTAGAGCGGAGCATATTTCACTGGGCCTGTCAAACCCATTCACGCCCCTCCGCAAAGCACTCAGGAACTTCATTCCATCGCCGCTGTTCTCACGGCCGCACTATGAAATTGACTATGACAAAATTAGCAAACCTAGACTGTTTGGACACATTCCGAATATAGTGGGTTTCTATTTTTTTTCCAGAATGCAATCAAGCCCTGGAACATCAAACATGAAGTCTCCTTGAAAGTTGTTCGGTCTCCTCGGTGCAATTTCCAGTGCGGCTGCAGATTTATGTAATCGCAAGCTTGTTAGGGAGATTTCTCCAGCCTATTGACAGTGACGTGCACTCGGGTTTGGCAGAGGTGACATCTGGGAAGCACAATTCTGCTGCACCACCACGCAAAAGCAATTAGAGATCTATATTCCGAGACAGGTCCGGACTTCGTTCTATGGTGGAGGAATACATGCGGTTTAATGTCTTTATTAACATGACATGCATGTCCCTTACACCGTCTTTGAATGACAATCAAAGGGTCATCGTGGAAAAGGGGGGCAGCAATCAGTTCAGCTCTGTGGAAGAGACTGTGTTGACAAGTCGAGTTATCGGAATGTATTTTTCGAGTGAGATGTCCTGAGGATAAAAAAGGGTCTAAAAGGATGTAGAAAACACCACAGAGGAGTTTCTGAACAAAAACACTTATGAGACAATGTTACAGCTACTGTAAGTTAGCGGAGCAGGATTGTTAATTAGAAATGGTTCAGTTGCAGTTGGACAAGCTGCGCTCAAACACACACCACTTCAGCATTAAATGAATCTCCACTGGCTAAAGTAATTAGTTCAGTCTATTAATTACTATAATCACCCATTATCATGTTGGCCTTCATTTTAGCATGTTTCATGGATGTAACGAGCCTGTAGCAAAGCTGGTTCCAGGGGATATTCTCTGTTTGAGAGCTAATTATTTTGCAATTAAAGAATAAGCCTGGCATTAGGCTATATTTCTTATTGTCAACAAAGCCCAATGAAAGGCCAGCAATGTCTTCGTCTGTCTCTTAATACTTCCCCACTTCTCTTGTGGCAACCAGCCCAACCCTAATCCATTTGTTCCCAACAAAGATTCAAACTTTCAAAATGGGTCACAAGTAGAGTTTTATTTTTAAAAAAGGCTCTGTATTTTTTTTTTAAAAGCTGGACACTATTTACTCAAAAACAGGACTAAATGGTGCATTTGTCAGGGACTTTTTTCTGTCGATTAATACACATTTGATGAGTATTATTTAAGGCATTAGCAAAGTGTGTAAATTTGCTTTACAATACATACAAGTACAATGCTTCTGTTCACTTCATGAAGGAAAATGTCAAGCAGAGCAGCTGAGTGGCTCCTTTGCAAACCAAATTTACATCCATCACAAATGCCTCACACATATAAATGTGAAAACAAAAAAAGAAACTGATAAACACCATCAAAAATGTAAATAAGAAGCAATTACTATGCACAAAAAAGATAAAAATCCAGTATAACATCTCACTTTAATCTCTGTTTTCAATGCAAACCATTTCCACAGCATCAGGTTTAGCTGTATTTTACCTTTTGCAGGTTGGCTCTCTGTGAGCTGCGAAGAAATAAGGATGGGGTCTGAGATGGAGGTGGAGTGCGGTAAACAAGGCGGCCCTGCTCCCCAGCTGTGAAGGTGACACGGGGACGCTACACGCAGAACAAGCCCTTTTGATTAATCACAGGATATTTACTAGCTCAGATCTAATCAAGGACTGCAGGATCACAGGCTACATCATACACGGCCCAGGAATTTACACAGCAGAGTTAACCTGTCACCTGCCACTGTCCTCTCCCTTACATCTATAAACAGTGTGTATAGGCTGGCTAGCAGCAGCGGCGGCAGCAGCACACCACAGGCAGGCGCCCTTAAAGCTCCAGAAGTGATTGTTTTATTTCCGCTGAAACAATATAACCTGCAGTCAGATACTCAACACATGTCGTCTGATATAAAACCTTATGGCAGAGGGGAGAAAGAGCCATTTATCTCAAGGTGGTCGTGGTAATGGGACACAAGAATGTGAGCAGTTTTCTCTCAAAGTAAACTACAGTGTTGTGTGCAGTCGCCTTGAAGCAGTAGGATAGTTATTTCCTGAGGAGGACGTACAAACCATAGACTGACCCGAGAATATAAGCAAGCAGGGACAAGAAATTGTGATCTGTGATGATTTATATTATGACTTATGATTGATTCAGTACTCAAAACAATATTTTTTTAATAAGAGGAGCATGAAATTCTAAAAGAAAAGAAAACAAGCATTTTTATCGACTCCTTGTGGGGTTTGAAGTTAAGCAGAATTATTAGATCAATAGTTTAGCTCTGCTCATGAAAGTCTAGAGAATCAGTTAAAACTCTGCTCAGAGTTACAGAAATACTTTGAGGATTTAGTACTTAGCAATCACTGGCAATTTGTCACAAGCACATTCAACATTCTGATACTGAGATTTTCATTTTGATATTTCCCCCAGGAGCTGGTGGATATCGAAAACAGAGCTCAAAACAGATAAATACTGGACTGAAGTTCAGAAGAACCATATAAGCAGGACTGTATATGAACGCTAACAATGCTCATATCAGCTGGATTTGTAAAGGTTTTTCAATTATTGAGTTAAAAGGTTAAATAAAGGATGTCAAAAGCTTCAAAATAGAAAATGTGTTCTTTACAATGCTGTGTTTCAATAAGTCTGTATTCTAAAAGTAAATAAAACCGACTGTATATTTGCTACATCACACTTTAATTACGTGGCAAAATAGTCACATTCAATAAAACACTAATGCACCTTTAGAAAAGGCTGACTAGTCGGATTTCTGTTGTTCGATGAGATGTAGGCAACATGTAACAATAATTATAGATTTGTTAAAAACATTTAACTAAGAGTGCATGAAATTGATATGGACGTAACCTTTAGTTTGACCTGCGAGCTGTCTTTTGTTGTTAACACGTCTACATGAGGAGACAGAGGCAGCAGTCGAAGTGCTGCAGCCTTTCTGTGTTTATGACGGGGACGGGATAAAGTGTAGCTGCACAACTGTGTCGCCCAGAAAATGTCACTCCACAGGGGGGGTTTGTTTCTGTTCAAACAGGTTTAAAGGAAACCCTGACATTAGACACATGAGAAGACATTCAAACTATGTTAAAAGGACAAAAAAACAAGGTTCATACAAGGAGAATGTGTTGTATCTGTACTTAACACTGCTCTGATTGTTTTATTTTGCTTTTGTCCCACATCCATACAAATGTGGTGAACCCCTCAGTGGTGATTTGCGACACAACACTTCTGTTTGTGCGGAATCACAAGTGATCTGTGGTGTTTAAGCAATAGATCACTTAGCACCGTTGAGCTGGATCTCTGCCGCATGAGCCCTGGATAAATCGCAAGTCTATTAGATGAGAGTGTTTTTGTCAGTCTCCCCGTCTCACAGATATTTTCTCAGAGTGACGAGTCACATTAGACGCCAGGAGGAAGAGTAATTTCTGTGTCACATCCCTTTAGCCCGACCTCGCTGACAATCACCAAGAAGAGGGCGTTCTCACTAAAAATTAATCACATTTGCCTTTTTAATGGCATCCCTCAACCCCTCTGCCAAGAATTCACAATCATCCTCCTGCTATTGTTTAGCTCCTGCAGCTTGGTATCTCTGCGGTGACAAAGTGATTTCAAGGAGTGTATCAATACTTACGTCACCTCTCCGGCCCTCACTTTTCAGTGTTGACACTGCAGCACTCGCAGCCAGGCCTAACTGGCAGGAGGCCATTCACTTTAGAGATAAACAGACAGAGATACACAGCGGAGGATTGAAGACTAAAATAAATCAAGTTTTCAGATGTTAAATTCTTAAAACAAGTGCATTTATCCAGCAGGGATCCTCTCCCAGCTTGTAGTCGAGCCTGTGGTGGCCGTGAAACTTGTGAACCAAGTGGGGGCCCTTTCTAAAGCCAGGGTTCGGTTTGTCCTTTCTAGGATTTCTGTAGGATTGGGTCAAATCACCAAGTTTGCAATGTGGCAAACTGTGAGAGAGGGACGGCCTCAGGAAGCCTGAAATGTTTTACAGCCAATGAGACATAATGGCTTAACTTTACAACTATATATAAGCTTACATTGTAAAAAAAAAAAAAAAGTGTTTGTAAAATGGTGGATATTCTTATTTTCAGGTGATTATGCACTAATGAAAACACAATTACAAATATTAGATTTCATCTTTGCCATTTGTTGCCAAAATGTTAATATATACAGCTGATATAATATTGGACTGTGGAATTCAGTTGTTTTTTAAAAGGTGATGAGGTTTTACTGATTTTCCAGCTAATATTTTATTTATTACAATGAAGACGATTTCCAGACAGTTTGCTATTTTATAATTTGTACTGATATTAAGATACACATATTGTGACAGAAGATTCCTTCATATCACTTCTGGTTAAAAGGACAGCAAAGAGTCCAAGATTGACAGTTTTTTTTTAATGATTTCATGAAAAAACTCATTTGAAAAGCAGCTATTAAATAAATTTCAACATTATGTTGTAGAAGTCAATACGGGTTTTCAGTAAAATACAAATCACCTCCACTCTCACTTCAGTCATTTTAGAAGACTTGAATTTGAGGTAAAATTTACATGATTTATCTGATGAGAAACTCTTAAACTGTCTCATTTTCTTGGTAAAGACAGAAACGGTCTCTGTTTGCATCAAATATTCAGACTTGTAATTCCTTTTGAGTGAGCAGCCCTGTAAAAAAGACTGGGAAACAAAACACTTGTGGTAAAACAATGTTTTGAGAACATTCTGTCAGATTCCTCTCTTTTTTACAGATTTCATCACTGAGCTGCTGTGGCGTAAATGCTTTAAAACACTTTGACATAACATGCTGCGTCCAGAGACCCTCGGCCTCTGAATAATGAATCTACAGTATGTTCCAAACAGCTGTCTTCTTGCAAGAAGTTTTATTTTTTTAGGCTTTTGGTTGCATCTCTCAAGTCCCGTTTTAGAAACCAGCATCATTTGAAATAATTCACCTTGTTTCCATTTCAACAACAACAGCACTGTCTGACGAATCAGCAGCGCATCACCTCACAACAAACTGCTGTTATTGGTCAAAATGCAGAGACAAAGTCACCAACATCGTGCATTCTTGCTGCCCCCGCTCTTCATATTTAATTCAGAGGTAGTGTATTTCTTTGTGATTGCAACATCTGTTTGCTCCCAGTGCCAGCTCCCTCCGTCAGCCACCCTCTGTTCAATAATTCCTGTCCTGACCCGTAAGAGCCCCTGACATCACAGCACCGGCTGCACTGGGACCAGACATAAAGGGACAGGTGCCTGCTACCAAATTATCTGGTTTATAAACCTGCATCACCTACATCAGTGTTTCTGTTGTTGGGATAAATAAACTGACAGGGATACAGAGAACGTCCGACACTGAAGCATCACTTAAAAGTAAAAATTGTGCAACTCTGAGTGAGCTGATTTCTTTTTCTCGGCTGAAAGATCACATTCTTTTATGTTTCAGTATGTATAATATGCAAAATAGGTGGGAAAATAATGTAAACATCCCGTGGAAATGTGAACTAGGACTCTAATAATTCAACTACATCAGTGATAAAGGAGGACATCAGGCCAACATACGCTGAATTGGTTTGCAGCTAAAAGACTCTACCTCTGGAAAAGCATTTCCAAATTTGATTTAGTCAAGAGTCAATTCAAGTCTTAAATGATAATATTTTTCTTATTACCAACAAATCTTGAAACCTAAAACATGTCAGTCCATCTCTCAATATGTTTGATTTGCCTACCAAGTCTGTGATTCTCTGCCCACCCAAACCTACTAAAGATGTCAATCTTCAAAGACAAGACACAAATAAATTCCATTTCTCTTTATAGTAATGAAAAAACAAGGTAAAAATAAAAAATTAATAGAGATTAAATCCTATTACATCCTCTTGCAACATGTTAATGATAACTCTGGTGCCAAATAATGATGTTTTTATTATGACATGGAGGAGCTCTAAATGATTCCTCTGCCAGTTTGTCTCACCATTAATATATTTTCATCTCTCTGCTCTCTGACAGTTCAGCCTTCTGCCAGTTTCTTATTTTACATTGTAATGACTTCATGAGACAACATGGAGAAGTTACATTCAGTGTGTGCGTGTGCGTGTGTGTATGTGTTAAAGCGGCACTAACTCTATGCATTCACTTGCACTTTGTTTGATCTCAGGTGTCTGATTCTGTGAAGCCACAATGCAGTATACAAGTATATAATTCCTTATTT
>JAQNCA010000015.1:9199239-9212350 GCA_029783725.1 Acanthurus tractus
GTGGTCAAGTTTAGTTTGAAATAAACATGTGGTTTCATTGAAAGAATACAACTTGAGCTTCCACCTTGAGACAAAACATGCAGAGAAATACAAAAATCTATTGAAAGATGGAAGCTTGTTTATTGGTTTGAAATGTTTTTTCATCTGGTTTGTTTGATTTTATTTTTAACACTGATGTGAAGAAAGACTTTTTCTTAGGTTTATTAAATGGCAAAATTTTAACCCAGAACTGTCAGTTTGGTACATAAAGTTTAAAGACTCCTGAAATTAATTTTCTGTTAATAAGATGATGCTTAGGGTGATTTCCAAATAAATTTTGAACAATGAGTACAGAGTATGTTTTCTATGATCTAGTCTAGTGATAAAAAAGGGTTTATGGCCTGAAAAAATTTGATCTGCCCCCCAGCAAAAGCTGAGGTTTCTCATTTGCCCCCTCAAGAAAGTTAATGCGCACCCCCAGATTCTTCCACAAGAGACACTGTTTGTTCTTATACAACATAAACCTCAATATTTTGGTTTGTGTGATTCTTTTTTTTAAACTTTAGTAGATAAATCCATACATGTGATATTTTTTAAGAGATTTTTTTATTTTAAAAAATCCAAAGTAATGAATTTATAGATAAGTCATTTACACATTTCGGCACTTTACCTGAAGAAATATTGCCAGCTCGCCTAGAAGTGAATCTGCTGTCCAGCACCTGTCATATCAGCTGAGCATCACCCACGTCACAGGGCGTCGTGAAATGACAGCTCCCAATGTCTGAAAAGATGAAGCCTCTGGATGAAAAAAAACAGGACCGATCGAAATTTCATACCCTCAAGTATATCAAAGTGACTCCTGTCAGCATTGCATTAAAGCGGAGAAACAGGAACTGTTCATTTTTACAGCTGAGAGTTGAACTGGGTAAGGGCTTTTCAGGGGGAAACTGATTGGGAAGGTGAGCACCGTAAATTATGCCGGGTGACTTGCGGGGAAAATTGTGAAAATGAAAAGCATTTTTTCAGCCAGCGCACATTTGGATTTATGACAGCAGAGTCGAAAACAAGTGGAGTGAAGTTGAAGAGAGACCCTAAAGACAAAAGATGAGAGATTGAAGTTGTTTTCAGAGATCTAGTTTCCATACGTCAAAGGCGGCAACGTCCATGTGAACCTCATGTGAGTCGACTGTTGCCTGCATGGTGCAACACAGTGGTAACCCTTGGTTTTGTCTCACCTACGTTAGGAATCATCTCTGCTAGTTTCTGCATGTAGCAAACACTTGTAAAAACTATAAATAGGCAACTGAGAATAGACACTGTCACAAACAAACATGTGAGCTGCACATTAAACAAGAAAGAAGGATTTTATTAGTTGGATAAGTGCTTAAAAAATGTGGTAAAGAAAACAAGTAGAGCAAGCAACAACATGATCAGAGTATTACACAAAATAACATCGACAGTTACCATGGGGCAAGCCTTTTTACCTAAGCAGTCTGGATAAACAAGTGTATGCGTAAGGCTCACAGTGCTACAAGATACAGAAATGCGACTTGTGCAGCGTTGACAAATATTAGAGGCTTGAAGCTGAAAGAATCCAAGGCAACCAAAATGTGGATTTGTCCCAGGGCCAAACTCTGCACTGCACTGTGGGCCACTTCTGATTTCAGCACTAGCTGGTGTAACGCAACCAGCCATGCATTAGCATTGGCCCTCCAGTTAGAGCATGCTCTTAGGATCCTGTCACCCGAACTTACACTCTTGTACACAGGCAGACACACACACACACACGCAAACACACACAGAAAAAGCAGCTTGTTTGCTGCAGCATGCACCGATCTTTATTAGACACATAGATCTCTTTCTATCTCAGTTTGCTACTCTCTCTGAGGCACACAGATACACTCATGCACACTCAGACACACAGGGACCATAACTCAACGTTGCTCAGGCCATTTAAACCTCTCCAGAATCTCTGCTGGTCAAACACACAGTGGCTGTAAGCACCAGCAGCAGGGACGTCCCTCGACACAATATAAAAAGACCGAATCTGCCCGTTAAAGCAGCCGGCCCATCTCTCTCACCACTTAGAGGGGGGCCCGAGCTAGCATACAAAGTTCAACAACTGTGAAGAAGGAACTATTAAAGAGGACACACAAAGCAGTGACCTTGACTGACAAGTGCTCTTCATTCTGGCCATAAACAGCAGTGGGGCCTGATAAGTGTTCATCGGTGCGGGGAGTAATGACCTATCCGTCAGCAGCGGTTGGGCTGTGTGAGGTAGTATAAATGGAACATACATAATGTACAGCAATAATACCAGCACGCTCACAGCCTAATGTATTATCATTATTCTTGGGGACTTGGGTTTTTTCCCCCTCCCCTAACCCTGTGTAGTGTGCCTCAACACGGCGGGTAAATGCCTTCCGGCCAGGATAATTTCATTCTAATCTTTGTTCCATATTATAATTTTCATGGTCAGAAATACACCAGGAAGCAACGCCACGTTTCTATCAAGGGCTAAACAGAACACAGGCCATAACTGGAGGTTTTATGTGACTGTATAACCCCTGTTCTTAGTGCACCAGTCAATTTATGATAAGAATGGAGCGAGCTGTAAATTTATGTCTGATGGCCCGTCTTAAACAACGTCATTACGAGCCGAACCGGCCTCTGATAGGGCAGCTGTATCTATAATCAGAACAAGAGATCAGAAAATTCAATATTCATAACATTTAAAACACAATATCAAATTTTACAGCAAAATTAAACAAAGTTTGTAAAAAATGAACCAGCCACAGCAAGCCAACAGCATGTTTGCTGTTATGTGTACTGCATGAATCAGTGGCTTCTCGCTCACTGTGCTCGAAGGCGAGTTGGAGAGTTAAAGCACAGGCAGACAGGTCCCTGTGCGACATTATTTGACTCACTCTTGACTCTGAGATAAACGGCCAGCAGTTTGTTCAGCATGTCTGTCTTCACTTCAAGCTTGAATAGATGTTAACAGCATCAGCTTTACACCGTCTGAAGCAGGCGAGTAAAATATCGGATCATCAAAACGAATGAGCAATCTTAGTTTTTTCAGAAAAAACTCAGAAACTGATTCCAAACTGATTGATTAAAATGTTCAGTGCGTCGGATAATCAAAGATCTGCATGTTGAATGTTGCAGACGACCGTGTTGCACTGCTAAGTTTCTGCAGTAGCAGAAAATGGACAAACCAAACACTGACTCTGAGGGCTAGCCTGCGATAAACAGTCAGGTGCGATCTGAATTTTTAGTCCAAGATGCCTCTTCATCCTACAAACTGCACATTTAAAGAATGCAACAACATTTTGGGAAATAAGCTTATTCAATTTCTGACTAAAAGTTAGATGAGCGGATTCATTCCACTTTCAAATCAGTCTGTACAATGATGCAGCTTTCTGAGCGTCACCCTGAATGACTCTGTAGTCAGAATTTGATCCTATCATTGCAGTAATATTTGCCTAGAAGTCAACTGGAAAGCCTGTTTCAAACCTTGTGTGTCCCTAAACACAGGCACCAAAGAGAATGAAAAGCATTTTTAGTGTATGAACCCAGTGAGAAACTTTTGTAGGAATGAATGGGGAACCACCTTTAAATGACATATTCAGTCCTCTCTCATTTTTATGCCTAGCTAGGCTAACAAGCTGCTGATAGTAGCTTCATTTTTGCCACACAGACATGAGAGTGGTATCTTCAATTACTCCATTTGTTTAACAGAGCCAATATCTAAGAGGATGTTGTTCCCCAGCTGATCTTTAACTCAATTTATAAAGCATAAAGCTCTTCCTTGAGAAGGAAATGAAAGAGTTAAAATCTCTTATGGTCAGTCATAGTTCTTATAGGACCATAGATCTGCAAACCTTTTTTATCAAATCATTTCACTGCCATGCAAAATAGTAAAAAGGTTTAGCTCTGAAAAATATCACATCCCAAAATACTCCCCAGTAAAATCTAATTCAGTGTGGAACTTAAACTGGTTGTGCTGAGAGTAACCATGCAACACCATTAATTAACAGGCATTTCTTAAGCCTCCCACACACATACTGCATCAAACTCACAGCCAGTGTCCTTATCCAAAACTCATCTCTTCCCTGCTCTCCAGAAAACGAGGATATGCTGTGTTTCTACAAAGCCCAGCATTCCTGTAACACATCCTGCATACTGTAATAAGGAATTCTTGGAAAGTGAAACTCCATTAGGAACACAGAAATAGCAGAGCTGCATTTCAGGGAGAAGTGTTGATTTACTCGAAAGTCAGACACTAAAAAGAATGAAATTCATGCTCACTGTTATGAACAGTGTGACAGCTACAGTTCAAGGATGAGAGTATTTACAGGTTAAATGAATATTTTTGAGATTTTAGGCCTAATCTGAGTGTTGTAAACGTTGCGTGCATGCCCGTCTCGTCTCTCCCAGGTATCCCTACAGAGCAGAGGAAAAATGGATGCCTCCAAAGCTTGGAGACAGTAATCTCCCCTGTGGAGGTCAAATCTAACATGGCAGGTTAGTGTCTGTGGAGATTGACAGCCTGGAGAAATACTGCTGCCAGGCACCCACAACGCACAGTGACAGTAAACACCTCCCAGGAAAAAGGCTGGTTACCAAGCCTTATAGAGCGACTGTCAGAGGGCGCCGGTCGTCAGAGCTGCCGCCGACTGTGCACTGACAGACTCTGTCAACCTATCTCTATCATGTCGGAACCATCTCAATAATGTGAACATCAAACTCACCCAAAAAGTGTACAGATCCAACCTGTACACATTTTCATCACAAACATTTGTAATGCCACAACTTGAAATGCAATCAGCTGCAATAAAGCAAAAATGTGATCTCCAAAAATCTTGGACCATAATCAGATAATCAATTTGAGATTGGATAAACAACAGATCGTTAATCTGCCATCATCTAGAAACAAGATTAGAAAACAAGATTAATTGTTCAGGAATTTTTCAATCACACATTGGTTCCAGCTTCTAAAATGTGATTTTTCCCTGGTTTTCTTTGGATGAACAAAGCAGACCTTTATCAGCCAATACTGATAACTGATAACTGATAATAATGCATGATACAAGTAGGGTAATCAATGATTTTATATTACCTATTTTTTTTAAAAAAGCTTATAACCTGTGGTTTTTACATACCTGAGACTAAAAAAGGCAGCAATTAGAGAGCTAATAGCAGTTGATGATTTAATATTCAAAAATCTGACCTTTACAAATTCAAATGGCCAAACTACTTTTCTCTCCCTTTCATGACTTTATATATACGCATGTATTGCAAAACACGGCTGTGTTGTATTTATCTGACAACATGCAGCAGTTTGATGCAGAATGAAAGCAGAGTTTCCTTGAATAAAACCAGGGCTTTATTGTTTTAACATTGCTGGAAACACTTGGAATCATATAAATATAGAACAAAAAAAGGCATTTTTTAATATTTTAAAGCAAAAATGTTACAAATTACATGCTTAAATGTGTGTATGTATGTATGTCTATGTAATTTACAATGGTAGCACAGAAATTGTAATGCACTACAGCAGACCACTAATTGCATGAAATATGTTATCTTACAGGCTTGTGCTGTCTGCCTTCATAAACAAAGGCTGACAGATCATGCCCTCAACCAGTGACCCTGCTGTGAGCATATGCACTAATGCAAGGTCACACTGGAGACTGGCCACATGAGGAGAAAACAGCCATACAATTTGCCTTATGAGGCCAACACAGACACAAACTACTGATGTAGTCATCATGCCCCACAATAAAATGTCAGTGTGTTAAACGGGGCCTTTCTTTCATTAGGGAGCTAATAAATGGTGCTTCTATAAAATAGAGGAAATCCTATTATGTGCACGAGAGGAGAAAATGATAAAGGGATATCACTGCCAAAAAATCTGTTGTACGCTCAATGTCAAGGAGGCTTTGTTGGCTCCCACAGCGCTCAGCTGTGTGCAAAAGCATAGAGGCTCCTGATTTTCATAATGGCAGGTGGCCATCTTTAAATTACACTATACACTACAATGACTGATAACAGAGCATTACATCTGCTTCACAGCACACCCAGCTTCAAACACATACAGAACCTAGTTAAACAGTAAAAAATAAGTAGTCACAGCATCTAATTTGAAGCAAATAAGTATGATCCAGGGCTCTGATTGGTCTGAATATGAATGAGGGTGGAGGGTAAGTGTTGATGGGGGCGTGCTAAGGAGTTGACGGAGGTTATGAGGGGGGGTGTGGGTAGAAGAGGCAGAAAAGACAGGCAGACAGACAGACCTATAGCCCAACATCGTTCCCCCCTCATCCTCTGCTTGCCCTTTGTCATGCACCCTCCTCACCTCCAGAGCTGTCACTGGCTTGTCAGAACCAATCACAGGATGCCATGCTGTCTGCCAGCCATGTACCAGTTTGGACAGGATGACATCAAATTTCTGGTGCTACGTGTCAAGGACCATATGAAAACAGATGTCCTCATTACTGGGTCGCCCGTGCTTTGGAAATACTACATATTCACCATTTTTTCACAGAACTGGGGATTAAGAAATATCAAAGGCTTGTTTTTTTCCGTTTAATCTTATTTTTGTATGTAGGTTAGCGGCTAGTCTGAAAATGTCTAAAAATAATCAGTGATCCAGGTAAAAAATATATACTTAAATCATAAAGCAGATAAGTAATTTAAACAAATAATGTAATTACAGTGCAGAAATTTACACAATCAAAAAATGTAAGAAAAAAAACACTGTGAAAGCGTGATCTCAGCGTGATAAAACAGTGACATGTCCAGGCCTGGTGTTATGCATATATGAGGCCCTCTGAGATCCAGCATGACAAAAGTAACTTTATTGAATGGGACAGATCGCTGCTTGTCTGACTGACTTAATCTGTTTGATTGAGCAACGGGACGCCTTCGGCTTCACAAGTCCTTCAAAGGCCGCAGATTCTGCAAGTGTGAAAAAAGAGGGAGGAAAAAAGGAAAAGAGAAAAATCCCCCCACACCACTTCTACTGACACACACACACACACACGCACGCACACATGTGACACACACACACACACAGCATAGCAGCTTTTGGAGGGTTTATTTATTAGCTTTAAACTTTTTATTCATTGCCCTACCACCCGAGCCCTTTCAGGTCATCAGCCTCTAACAAAGACCGCAAGCCTGGAAAATCTGTCAACTGTCAGTGTCATTGATTAGGAGCAGAACTCTGGGCAGATGATGAGGCTTCAGTGGAGCAAACGGTTGAGGAGTGATAAAGGGCAGAGTTTTAAGGGTTTGTCCCTGACAAAAACACTGCTGCTGCAATTTTTCCTCTGGACTCAAAAGCATGCCACATTACAGAGCCATACATTCATTTGCTCATGCTTCACGATCTTATTATGAGGATCTAACTTTCCACTCCACCCCCTTTTTTTCACCATGTCTTCCAAACACAAAGCAGACCTCAGCTATCATTGTGCTTGATCTGAATTTTATTTAGAGCTCCATATGCTTCTCCAGCCGACTCTCAAAGCCTGGTGTTGATGCTTGGCCTCTCTTGGCCCGTTAACCATTAAAAGAGGGGCCATTCTGTCACCACACTGCCTATTGTGGGCCGTTGAGGTTAAGAGACAAAAGTGTGAGATCATGAATGAGTGCTTGGCAGTCTATTTGAGCTTTCCATGCACACAATTGGACTGAGAATCTGCACCTGATGCAATTCAAGCGTCCATTTCGAAAGAGAAAAAAGGGGGTTACTTTGTTTGCTGGAGTGGCCCCATTAAAAAAAGAGGCATGTTTTTATTTTCGAGTGACTGGCAGAGTGATTTTTAACATCTGTGCAAAGAACAATGCATATGGTTTCTCTCCTACTGTCTTACGTAAAATGCAGCTAAACCTAGCTGAACCTCCTGGCTGAGCAACCAGACATGCAGTCAGCTACACATGAGACCGCAGAGGAGCTGGAAGAAACCCCCAAGATACTCTGCACCTCACAGCAAGGGGCAGGCTGCAGATTTACCCCTCTGCTGTTTTGGGGGGCTTCCTCTGGACATGAATTTCCCCTACACTTTCTCCCCTCGAAGAAGCCAAAGCTGTGTCTCTCAGTCTCCAGGTCCCCCCTTAGTGACAATTTGTCCACATCAGAGAGCCGTCATCCCTAACGAGATCTGACTCGTGACACACAGATGGGGAGGGGCTGGGCACGGGCAGTGCTAGCACTGGGTGCCTGCCTGCCCCGGGGCTACAGAAAAACGCCATGCTCAGACTGCCGTGTGAGAGAACACAACTGCTTTCTGCTAAGCTTTGCTTTACCACCATAAGCTCTACCAGCCCACTGCCCACATCACTGAGCCATTACAGGGGAATGGGCAGAAATAATAGCAATGAAAGGGATGTTGTTAATTATGATTGTGCACAAACAAGCAATTAAAATGTAACATACAGCTTTAAAGAGCAGAAGTTTTAATGCTTTCTTAAAATCATATTGGCTTTTTGTTCGCCAGAAGTGCTACATTTAAAACCTACGAAGCAAGAAAACTTCCAGACAATCTAACTATCTTTCTTACCATCTGCTCTTTTGGATCGTACCAAGATCTAAAAGTTAGAATAATCTGCAAAGGATAAAGTATGCCACTTTAATAAACTATTAAAAGCCAAAAAAAACACATTTTTTTTGCACATAAACAAAAAAAAAATCTGATTTAATCGCAAATAAGGTATCATAAGCTTTGCATTGTGAAGAGCAAACTCTCTCAGCTCCTCATCCTCCATCCAGGTGCACACATAAGAAGAGCTAAAGAGCCTTCAGGCACCTTCTGTCAGTAATTCTGTCACTGACAAAGATCTAGAAGTTTCACATGTCATGTAAAATATGATACATTTTTAAAAATAAATATGACAAACAATGCAGCTCATTGATTGTGACTGCAACCTCAATTTCTACACATAACGTATTGATGAAATACTGTGCGTTGGTCACATGTCAGGCGATATAAAACACACACACTGAACATCCTCTTAACCCACCACCCCCCACACACACAGAGTTGACCCTGTATCCTAAAAATCATAGTCTTTCTGTTCCGGTCAAGTGCATCAGCCAGGCAAATGTATGTAATTAGGTCACACTGGCCAGAGCGACCCACACTGGGGACAAACAGCCTCTTTAAATATCTTAATAGAAATAAAATCCTTTTAAAGCACAAGGGGCAAACTGTCTGAGGGTTTCACCAGAATAAATAAACCAAGAGATAAATAAAGCTGCAGGGGAACATTGTGCATGATAAGAATTAAATTAGCCTTCAATATGCTGTGCTCACCCAGTGCTGGCCATCAATTTAGAAAAATAAAAAACATTATGTATCCAGGAAATTATGTCATAAATAGGTATTAAACTGGAGTTAAACACAGTTCAGTACAACAACAACTCTTCACCCTTTTAAACACAACTTTGCCTAAACTTTTTTCTAACAGAAACTCAATGAATCACTCTGTAAACCTAAATAAATCCACATTTTTCTACTCCTTTTGTTTCCTGTCTCTGCTCTAGTTTTTTTGTATTTTTTTGTTTGTTTTTTTTTCTGCTTTTTTTCTGCCCATGCTTCCACTCTCCTCAGCCCTGCTGGCTGCTCTCACCTTTCTCTCCTGGCCCTCTGGCCCTCATCCTTGGCTCTGGCTCCTGACAACCTCACCCACTGAGCTACAGATTGGCCGGCACACAATGCCCCAGATCCTCATTCACCAACACAATGCACTCACCAGCCATACACCTTCCCTTCTCTTTAACACTCTTACCACATCCCCTCTGCCCATCCCCTCATTTTCTTCCCCTCTCATTCATTCTCTTCGTTCATTTAATTTCCTCAAGCTCTCTCAAGCCTATCTCTCAAGCCTCTCTGACTTGGTCTTTCTGGCAACTTGTGGTGACTGGTGGGCCGACAACAGAAACCATCTCCCGCCTTATTCCGGCGCAGGGGCAGCACAAGCGGGCAGAGCCAGAGCTCACAAAGCCACTGCCGAGCGAAACAAAGGTTGTGTGCTCCATCATTCAAACCGGGGCCACTCCGACAGCTGCCTCCGCCACGCTCACACTGACAAACGGCCAGAAAAACAGATGGTTTGTGCATTCATGACCAGTTTAGTGGAAGCCCAGGAGTCACCCCCATTCAAGGGGAAGGTTTTTGTCAGCTATTCCATAATAAAGCTTTTCAGTCTGGTAGAAAATTAGAAATGCATTTTAAAATTGTCACTTAATTATTGAGGTCATCCCGGCCCCATGGAGGAGAGAGGAAAGAGCTGAGGCTCTGGCTTTGTGACACATGACTGATCTGAAAAGATGGGCTGCCTCATTTCACTTTTTAAATCCTGCCAACACATTAACATACATTTGTCAGTTTGCCGCTGAAAAGCACATGCATAGAATTTTGGAAGCCGACTATCCTCCGAGGAGGGAAAAGTTCATCATCACAGCATCTGATCAATGTTGGCACTCAAACTGTATACCTCACTGACATTCAGTTGAATGAAGATATAGTGCAGCAACGATCTTCACTAATAAAATTAATAATAACTCAATTATGAGATGCACAACAATTGGGATGCGTTTGTGGACATACACAAGCATTTACATGCTGAACTGTGCTGTTGACTCTCACGTCATGTCAATCACAGTACCACACACACACAGGCACATCTGCACCATAATTGATAGCAGATGAGTGTGTCCAACCCTCTGAATGTTTTATCACCTCTGCTCTCTCAGACCCATATGGTTAAAGCGTGGCTCAGGGAGAGAGGGCACCCGGCTTTTTCGCCCAGGGTGTCACTGTCCTTAGCATGTAAAGCTCTGGTTCACAGACCAGCAGCCCTTAACTTAAAAGGTATAAAATCAATTGACTAATCGCTGCTGTTGATGTGCATTTCAGGCCCAGCATGAAAGGGCAGATAAAACTCAAATAGGACAAATAAAGAGAAAGAAATGTTTATAATTTACTTTAACTTCCTTATTCGTTTGAGTAAATAAGCAAGAAGTAACTAAATAAGGCATACTAAGGTATACGAGACTAAATCAACCACAATAATGGTGTATGTCATATCATTAAAAAGAGCTTAGCGGTTGCTTTGAAGCAGTGAGGCGTGAACCATACTGGGCTTCCGAGCATCATCATCAAGCTCTTGGCAACACACCCCAAAAAGTCATTTCCAATTGTAAGAGGAAGCATTCACCATGTTGCACTATATCATACACAATACTGTTCACACAGATTAGCTGGAGTGCCAGCCAAAGTGACACTGACTAAACTAAGTTTGTTTGTTCCCCCATATTAAATTAGTTGCACATCTTTCAGCGCCCAGAGACAGGGCCTAACAATGCAGGAAGAACGGCTGAGCAGATATGAATTAAAGATAACGCCAAGCCACGGCACGTCTGTCTCTGCTTGGAAACCATCTGGACGTTCAATATTACATCCTTGTCTACACTTTTCATGCTGATCAGGATCAAAGTTTTTTGACAGGTCTTCATGATGCATCACACCCAGATGTGGTTGCTGGCTGAACGCATTTGTCGAGGTCTCACTCTCACTCAGAGAAGTCATGCAACGACCTCAAAAAGTTGTCTCAAAGAGAAGTCACAGCCAGAGCAGAGATGAAAACCACTTATTTCTCACCTTAAATGTGACAGAGACATCATGTCAAGTTCTAACTTAGTCAGAGGTAACGTTTGCTTTGCTTTAGGGATTGTGAGTCTGACCCTGCAGCAACATTTAAAGAAGAAAGAGAACTGTCATGAATCTATATCAACATATTTGTGAATGTAAAACAACTACATTTCTTATTTACTCAACTTAGACATACTGAAACATTGACTTATAATAATGTAGCAATAAAATAAGTTTGTCTAATTTCATTTTTTGTCACTGACAGTTCATATAACTACTGCAAGCATATCTTAAATTTAATGTGATCTAACATGTTGTGATCCTATTAATAATCATGTAGGCTCAGCATCATTGCACCGGACTGGTAAAGTCAAATTAACATAATCACTGTCATCATTAGCATAATGTCTGTGCTAGTTTGTCCATGTTACTTACTGTAATGTATAGCACAATGGAGACACCCAACAGCATGTTACACACTGCAGATAATAGCAGACCACACATTCTTATTGACCTGTGAGAGACCCGCATGGCTCACAGAATATAAACAAGGATGCACATGACACCTTTGAATGCACACACATATAGTATGAAGCTGAACTGTAGCCTGACAGCTTCTGCTTTGTTTACACTTAAGCACTGCCCTCCTCTGACTGTCCAAGGAAGTGCATACAATCAGCATGGCATCACAACTACTCCTCATCAGTGCTTCACAAAAAAAGAAGACTTTAAGACTGGTTTTACTACTTGTGGCGAGTACACAGTCGGTGGGATGACAGGCCCCTCCCCATCCCACTCCAGCCCCCTATCCAGTACCATTTGTTGTTGGACTGCACCCCTTTGGCAGCGGGTAGGAATCACTTCCTCAGAACATGATGTGGGAGGTGTTCAAAGATAGACACTGACAGAAATCTGCTGCCGTTGCCAAAAGCGCTGGCATTTCTTCGACACAAGCAGTGACTCTGTAACGGATGATTTGATCAAATAAATGTGACGAATGTGTGAATTTGGACAAAAAATAGCAATCGGATTAGATAAATACAAGCTAGAGGTGGGTATAAACAACTTGGAAAATAAGTGGCAGTATGTTGTAGTAAAAATATATCCTTGTTGCCAGCGTAGCCTTTTGGTTAGACTTTTATGGGTGTTGTTATAATTCTAAGCTCAACCAGCTGGTAACTAAATGATACTCAAAGTAGTTTTCAAGCCAAAAATGATACATTTTCCATCTTTTCAAAGACTGTACAAACTGCTCCTGTGAGACTCAAACCACAAACAGCGACAGCATCTCAGAAGAAAGTAATTAAAACCCCAGTAGACTCTAATCGGCATTCATGAATGGCGTCGGCTCCTGGTATGATATACAGCACAGGCCCTGTCAAGGTGATTTCTCACTGCTCACAGGCCCCTCTAACAGCTCTCACCATGGCCAACACACACACACTAACACACAGACACAGACACACACT
>JAQNCA010000015.1:9212450-9236902 GCA_029783725.1 Acanthurus tractus
GCACACACACACACAGCTGCCATGTGCTGGTCCCTCCCAAATTAATACCCACAAGTGAAACCGTGACCTGCAGAAGGCAGCCCCGACCTGCCGTCCCAGAGCCTCTCGGCGGATCCACCCCCTGAGCGCGTGGCTCTGTCTGACTCGCCCTCCTCCACTCTCCCACCCAAGACTGAACAAGGACAAGAGCCTGCATGGGATGAATAAGATTATCACTGACACAATATGTTAAAGTGTCAGTTTGTGTGTGAAACCATCAGTGTTTTGTCTGCTTTTCCCAATAAAATACACTGTAACACTTAACTGATACATATTATGATATGATAATAGTATGTAAAGTCACTGAGCAGAGCAACACCTTCACGATAATTATTTCACACTGACAGCATATATATATTTTGTCTGGTTAAATCCTCAGTTTTCCACTAAAGCTGGTTGCTTATTCTTTTAAAATTTAATTTCTCTGAATTTTATTTTTTAACTGTTAGGTACATTTTGGCATCAAGAAATGTGTCTAATCATGCAGTGGATGCGTAAACTTTTAGCATAAAAAACACAAAAAATAGAAAAAAATCTAATGCAAAACAACACTGGACCATGTTTCATCAAACAGATTTTCTGCAGGACAGCCTCCATATGCAGCTTGAACACACAGGGTAAGTAGGTCTGACAGAGGCTACTCTTACATTTGGGGCAAAACTCATCCTTGTTTACAATGTTTGACCAAAAACAGGCTCAGCTTTAAATTTTGTTGAAATGTTTTTTTCTGCTTATTCTGCTTTGGTATTGCAAAAAATGTGGGAAAGCCCCTAATTTTTAGAAATTGCATCTCCATTTTTTTTTAAATTCCATGAAAATACTCTTTTTAAGTTGATGCTTTTTTATTTCCAATTCCTTGACTCTGTCTGAGTATTTGGCATCCCAGACATCATAGGGCCCTTGTTGTAGACATGAAGCACTGAACATAGACAGACTGCAGAGCAAAGCAGGAAGTAAAAAGACTCAAGGCCAGAGAGACAATAATAGACCTTGTCTGTACAGTCACCAAATGGCTACTGCTTGGTTAGCTGTAAGCTCCATTTTGGGACCTTTGGTTCCCATATTTAATTAAAAATCCATTATCACCTCTCAGCATAGTGAGCAGCACTTCAGCCCATACTATCCAGATCTGCACTCTTAATTGGTCTTTAATGGCTCAATTGCCTTCCGTGCAATCAGTCTTCCAGTTCTCTAAAACGGAGAAGTTAAGAAAGGACTGTACATTTTGTAGTCTTGTATAAAATGATCCCCCGTATCCACAATATGTGTAAACAAAATACTAATCAGTGTTAAAACAAAGTGAGTCTCAAATAGAGAGTGTACACACGCACAAAAACACACACTCCAGCAGACTTTGTGGCAGACCTTGCAGGAAAACTGTTGTTTAGGTGGTGCATTAATATTCAAAAGGTGATGCTGCCAAAGCACCTTGAGCAGATGCACACTGGCACACATTGATGGCCTGAGTGTGGAGCTGCAGAGAAAACAGTACGGAAGAGAGAGGTTTACAGAAAAAAAAATGAAGATAAAATCGATAGATTAAGATAAGAAGGGAAACGAGAACTACAAGTGAAGAATAAATGAAAGAGAGAAAAAGGGAGAGAGAGATGCTTTCTCCTTCACATCCCACCGCCGCTCTCCTTCACTGTTACCTCGTCGAGTGCGGCCAGGCCCCAGTTCCCCTGGCAGAAACTAAGTGGCTTGCTGGCATATGGTGTAACCTCCATTTGAGTGCTAAAAGCTGGATATTGTTTTTGTGGAGCAGATGTTGGCGGGCATGGCAAAAGGCACAGCTGACTGGGCTGCACAGCTGGGAACGGTGTCTGTGACCCACATACAGGGGGAGCAATAGTCAACTGAGAGCTACAACCTTAATGGAGAATGAGGAGACACAATATGAAGTTTGTCCCCCTATTGTCTTTACAAGCATAAAGTCCAAATTGAAGTCTGTTTAGCTTGTATGCTATCGCTTCTTCTACTTCTGTGATTATTCACTGATAGCAATATATTTTCAAGTGGCTCTCTAACGGTTGTGCTCTTTGCTAGCATCAGTAGCTATAGTACTGGTAAGGAATTTGATTTTAATCCCTCACTTGTGATGTTTTTCCAGTATCTAAAATGTGTCAGAGGCCTTGGTTAGGACACACAACCCAGAAATGTTAAGTACAGTCAGACTCAGATTGATTAGGCTTTAATTCTACGACCACTTTAATTTAGGGACTTTTATTCAGCCTTATCACAGGAGGATGAAAAAAACCCTCAGCTCTCTGTGTCCCTCTGAAAAACACAGAACCATCATGTTTTAAATTGGAATTAAATGAGCTTTCATGCCTAGATTTGAGCTAATGAAAACGAAACAAGGACACTTAAGAGTCCTGACCGATTTCCCAAACCCAGAAGTGTCCCGATGCCAAAAGTGGACAAATGAAGATTATGCTGAGATTATAATAAGGATGCCAAAGCCATTATCCAGCCTACTTTGACAAATGTTGTGCCTTTCTGTGAGCAGATGGGACCTAGAGTTTGGGTGGGGAAACAGGCAGAGTATCCTTCACCCAGTTGGCTAGAAAAGACCAGGATAAACGGCAAGCAGGGACACTGTCAAGACTCCCCAATATTGCATGTAATTATTGTCTGAGTGCTTATCTCCCTCAAATACATTAATTTTGCTGTGCTTAAGGAAAACTAACCAACAAAAACGAAAAAATGAGACTATTCAGAATTATTAATAATTAATCCAAACCCTCAACTGCTTCAGGTATGTTCACAGCTGTTGAAATGAAAAATGTCTGTGAAAAAAAAATACAGTTTTTAATGTTTGCAAGACCTTAACTGTCCCTCTGCTCATCAGTCAATCAGCGCCAGGCATCGGCCTCAGATTGGGCATAACACTTTGGCTTCAGCTACTTAATTATGAGAGTGTTAAATGCCGTAATGTTGTGGGCTGGGGCAAAACAAACTGACCACAGGCTGCAATAAAGGCTGTTTCCCCTTGTGAAAAAGGATTAGAATGGTCTGTCACTCAGTGGGGTCATGCAGAGCAGAGGCACTACTTAAAAAGTCATTTAGAGAATTAAGATGCCCCCAGTTGGGCCTGGGAGCAGGGAGAAAAAAAACATGCTATATAAAACACCAAATAAATACTCAGCAGAGCCTTAAGGCGACCACTGCTGACCACTATTTGGTATTGAAGTTCTGAATCTGCAAAGCTTTGGTGCGTTGAATGCTGATCTCTCATGGAGGTCTAATTAATTAATGAGTGGTTTTCTTGACTGCACACTGATTAAATCCACCCCTCAGAGGGAAAGGTAAAATGTGGGCAGCACCGGCGTGCGCTCTCTACAAGTGGGAATCAACCTTCCTGTGACAAGGTTTAGCCGAACATACCAAGGGGCTGCTGCTAACTTTAGAAAACACAAATCTTCCTTAAAGACAAATGTTTTTCTCCATTTTTACACTGCAGATGTTCTATTTGAAGTTTGCACCTGAACACAGTGGAAGTAAAACAACACCTGCAGTATTTTGTGATGATGGAAACAAGACGAAACCAAGCATCTCAGAGAATGATCGAGGGACTCTACTATAATTAACACACAATCATCTTTGATATGTACTACAGCATATGCCATTGGTCACCCAGGAGCTGCCAAGACAGATACTATCCTTGAGTACCAGTAAAAATATTTTTTAAAAATATCATCACATTATTATAACAATGTCACCCACTGTTTCCTTTTCTAACATAACACCCATCAGAGTTGTATCATTGAGAGTTAAACAATCCATAATTCATAACATGAAAGAATCAGAAAAGGCGGGGGGTCCAAGGTTAGGTTTACAGCTTTGGTGGTAGCGTGATTCAAGACCTCTGAGGTTGGCTTATAATGTTAAGGGCCAAGCAGTAACACTCACATGGTGACACACTGTATCTGGGGACGAAGCAGCATAATCTGAGAAGGTTAGAGAGATTATATCCAGGTAACTGGGCACCACTGCTGCTGCTGCTCCTCACTGAGGCTGAGAGGACAGACTGAATGGTGCTGCTTTGACAGAAGTTATGAATACAGATCGGACCTCATAACTGACAAGCCCTGCTGATGGACGCTCTGGGCCTCTAGGGGAGAGCAGATGATTTGACAGGGAGATATAAAAACCTGCTACTACAGAATCTGTGGACAGGTGAGCACCTGCGGTTGGTTTGTGTGTGTGTTTGTGTGTGTGTGTGTGTGTATGCCACATGGGTGCATGCAATGACAGAGAGTCAATGTTCCCATGATGGTTATGAAAAATATTTCAAAAGTTTGAGAAGCTCATCCACTGAACATGAGTTTAAATTATACTACAATAAAGGGCAATTTCCACATTATTCACTTACAGAACCATTAACTGTCTCATTAAGAAATTAAAAAAGAAGAAGTCTTTTTCAAACTTTTAGAAAATCAATCTTAGGATGGGCATTCATATGAACTTAAAGCCAACATTAGATATCACCACATTTGTTTGTACAAGACATGACTTGCCTCTGCAGGAAGCAAACTAAATGCTGTCTGGGATCAGCAAAGAGATTTTTTTAAGCTTTGACATAACAATGTGCCTTAAGTTTTTGAAGTAATGATGCCCATTTTAATGTCTTTGTAGTTTCTTGTTTCTGGATGATATTTTAAATTTTCTCTAAATAAAAAGAAGAATTTTTTGAGCAATCAAACAACATGATCATATTGAATCGCACAGATCCTCAAACTAGAGATGATGCATACAAAGCCAGTTTATTACGGTTCAGGATCATCATCTTCAGATTATCTGCATGTTCTGCTTCTGTGAAATGTTCTTGGAATAAAAAGTGACACTGCATATTGTTCTTTGTTGTAGACTAATATTTCTCCTGCTCATCACTTGATGCTGTTGCATATTGCATTTAAATGAGATCCAGAAGTTTCTCCACACACACAGATGGGGAGTGTGTTGATGCACTGTGGCAGGCCGCTGTGCTTAGAGTGACATGCTGATTCCTGAGCTCCTGTATGAGTCAGTCCCACCCTTCCATCTCGCAAGCAGGCCTCAGCCCTCACGCCTCCCATCAGCCTGACTTTGATGGACAGATGCTCCCTCTGTGCTTGGCAGGACGGTCTTTTGAGGAAACTCAACAAAAATGGCAACAGTGATTGAGGCGACACACACACAGACCCCAAAGACCCCATTTTCCAAAATCTAGACATGCTGTTACATTTTACTTCATTTTTACAGGAGGATGGTCCTGGTGTCTAGATCATCTTTAGAAAAACGTGGACTATGAAGTCTCTTCAACTTTAGGACTAAAATAACATTTGTGAAACTGATTTAACAAAGAGAACAGAATGGAAATCATTTTTTTAAGTTTTCAAAGCATATTTATTATATGATGTCAATTAAAGGGGAAATTTGAATATTTTTAAATTTTGGCCCTCATTATTTTCTTTGTCATTTACATGTTTTGATGTGCAAATGATTGGTATTTATCCAAAAGTTTTGTAATTGCTCCAAAGGATCCTCTCTGGTGCCTTTTTAAGGTGTCTAAGAACATTACTTAACAGACCTCTACAGAGACAGATCTTTTTGATTAAGACCAAAAGCCTTTTTGTTAAACCAGAAATACTGCCAGACTTTTCCAAAATCTCAAAGGACTTCAGAGTGAGACTTCTTCATGAGTGAGACTTGGGTTTCCTTTAAAAAAAAAGAAAAAAAAGAAGGAGGAGGAGATTACTCTCTAACAAAAAAGGTCTCTATAGAAATCTGCTCAATGATGTTTTCAGACAGCCTGTAAGTGGCAAAAAAGGCAGTTTTAGACTTGGTAAACATGGTTGTAGTTGCTCAAAAAGATTACAGTGCAGCCATATTGATACTGTGCCTGAGGCATCTACTGTTGCAATGCAAAATTTTTGGCAAGTACCACTCCAGAGACAGTGAATGACTGAAGACAAGTTATTTTCGACCTAAATGTCGCATGGATCATGTAAAGATGGCCAACTGTACAAATTTATGTAAGCAAAACAGTTAATATAATCAATAAGTTATTCAGTAAGTGTTACGATTGAGGAACCAACAGACTGCAAACAGTTGACATACAAAGGCTGAGCGTTACTTGGATCGATTGTGTGTTCTGGACATAAATGCCGGCCTATCACTCACAGTGCTAAAACTCTTTATGCTCTTTATTCAGCATGGCGGCACACTTGACTGAAGCAAGGTCTACTCCTTTGCCCACAGACAAAGGGAGTCCTGCACTACGTCTGTGTCAGTCTGCTCATCCCATTATATCCACTCTGCTGCTCCCAGTCATCAGCTATGACGAGCCTTCACCTGAGTTGACAGGTGACTGTCCTGAGGCAGCACAGCACCCAACAGGGGAGCCTTAACCTGCCAACTATCTGTCAGTCCCCCAAAACCAGCTCTGTCATGTCATCTCCTCCATGCCAATCACAGTGACACATCAAGTTTGTGTCAGGAAACAGTGTTGAAGATTACAATCTAATACAACACTGCCCTGAGCCAATGGGAAGAATCAGGCAATTATTATGAGACAGAGATGATAATGTAAACGTTGGCAGGCCCCATGCAAATAATTATAAATAGGATATTATTTTCCTAAAGCTTCGACTTTTGGCATAATTGCTTGTGCAACATGAAGGAGGGGAGAAGACTCAAGAGGCAACATTTCTGCAGAGATGACAGAGTCTAGAACAAGGCTAAAGGATTTCATTACCGACTCATGTAAGGTTGTTCACTAATCCCCACAGTGAGAGAGGGAACATGGAGATAGTTGTCAATCTAATTTTAGCAAAACAATTCTCAACATGAGATTTATTTTAGATTGAAATATAAGATAACAAATCTTACAAATCTTACACAGCCATATTTTTACATGTTTAAAATTAGGTTTATTAGCCTTCTGTCCGCAAAGAAGTTCATATATCAATTAAAAAGATGGTGCAATGTAAATGGCAGTGTTTACAGATGCTGCTGCTACCCCCAGCTCTGCCATTTTCTTACACATGGAAGCAATTCTTAATTCAGTGACAACTAAGCAAACTCCTCTCACTGATTAACATCGTGATTACAATTAAAAGCTCAAGAAAAACTTAATTAAATACGTAAGATTCTGTTTCCAATGTGAATAATGATCTTCAATCCCATAAAGTCCTAAACATATGCTTAAGACGAAGAGAAAATGCTATATAAACATGACAATTTAACAAATTCCCTTTGCCAAGGTAAACACTGCTAAATAAGAAAACAGGACATAGTCTGAGTTGCATTCATATTTTCCACTGCTTCATTGTGATTGCAGCTTTAAAAAACACAGGTATATTTCTCTGTTGTCCTTCCTCTCTGATTAGACTGAGATTCATTTGTGCAATGGTAAAGGTTGCCCTGACCTAGCCCCGTAATCGCACATTTTTGAATGTGAGGAGGGGGGAAGCAGCCTGTGCCATATGGCTAACGATCACAATAATAAATCAATTTCAGGCACCCCGTCATAATTTATCCCAGAAATTATGAGTTTTTCCATTCAGTTGTTTCCAGTTAGTTGTCGTGGCATTCCAGGACCTCATTTGAAAAAGTGGCAACGAGGCAAGCAGGCCGAGTTTTAACCAACTGCTGGGACTTTACATGGGACTAATCATGAAGCTCTGACTGATTGAAGCTCTGTTATCAGTGGACGCCCCCCCCTCAATATGTAAATGAGTAACCTTTAGGAGGGCTCCGAGTGGCAGCAGTGGCAGATGGGCAGTAACTGTAATGGGGTGGAGGTTGGCTTGAATAAATATCCCATGGCCTGGAACTTACCTAGTCTCTACAGTGTCCAACTCGGCTGCATGACACCACAAAAGGAAGACTTGAAAAATCAGCGTCATGGTGAGAAGAGCTGAACCAAGGAGTCAGTTAATCAATTAATCAATCGACAAAAAAAATGTGAATAATTCATTCAAGATTCTTAATGTGACAAATTTCTGCATTTAAATTGCTGGTATGAAAAAAGTCAACTGAATATCTGTGTATTTAGTTACACAAATAGAGAAAATGATTAACACAGAAAATAATCACTATGTTGCCTTGATAATGAAAAAGCTCCAACAAGAGAGGCTCATGCACTCTGTATTGATCTAAACCTGTATTTTATAAGTTGAGCAGCATGCTACCAGGAAAAAAAAAAACCTCTTGCTCAACATAACCATAACTCAAAACATGACTGCACTGATGGTAACTACCTCAAAGCCAACAGTCACCACTCCAGCTGTTTTCCAAATGCTGTAGCAAATTTCTGTGATTATGTATTTTAGTTTAATATGTTTACTCAAAGCCACAGACAAAGAGGTTTTTGAAACCTCAGTGGACCAGAACATGCCATCACCAGCTTCTATTCCAGACACTTAACAGCGAAAGGCTGCAGCATTGCGGCCTTTAGACTCTCAAGCCAAACTAAAGGGAATGCAGACAGAAAAAGGTATCAGCAGAGTCTAATTGAAGTCCTTCAGAGAGCATAAAGAGGAAGAGAGAGACTGATTGGGAGAGAAAAATCAACAAAAACATGCACAGAGGGAAAACTGCAGAAAACAGTTAGGTCACCCTGTTTCTTATCTGGGAGCAAACAGAGCAAATGCTAACAGGGAGGAACAGACTCGGGCCCTACTGTGAGGCAGAGGTGGAAACCACCATTTTTCCCCACAGCCTCAAATTAACATGACAGCCAGTAGCTTCTTGCTACGGCAAAAGTGAGTGATTAGTATTATCGTTTAAACTGTAATTTGGCAGTTAATTAAAGTGACCTTGGTTTCTATTGCTGCATCTGTAAACGGGCAACCAGAGTGCCGTTCTGTCTCTCAGCCGTCTGTGAGGCCGCTGTCACCGGGGCCCGTTACAGGATTAAGTCACCCCGGTGACAAAACCAAATTAAGCAGCTGTCACCACCTACCTGCAGCTCGGAGCTTAAGATGATCAACTTATGACCGGTCGGGGAGCACAGCCTTCTCCGCCTCTCTCTCCTCCCATTATCATTTTGTAATTTATGATTAGTTTTAAGATTTTTTTCAAAGCGTCATTAAAAGGGAGAATGTTAAGAGCAAACTGCATGAAATCGTTGGTACCACGCGTTAATGTTTGATGAAAAGTCTGTGACAACATCTTTAAAACCCAGTGGAGTGTGTTTAACAATTAGTTGTGTAGTTCTGAGTGTGGAAAAAGGATTCGCTGCATTCTCTGACTCACATTAACGCGTGCCAAATGCATTTTTTAACAGAAATGCTCATGTTTGAGATTCTCTGTGGATAACATTCTCTAAACATTCGCATCCCGAGGGAGAAATGGGATGTGACAGAGGTAAACTGAGGTAACATCCATAAACACTAGAACGGGACTCTGCTCAGTCAATGCAGTGTTATGATACATTTTTCATACTGCAATGTGGCATAGAGTAAAAATACACATGTACACTGGATATGAATTATACAAACATGGCCATCAACCTACACTAAGACAAACACTGCTAACAATACCTGACTTTAAATGACCTACAGCACGTGAATGTTTCATGCTCTCACAACAATTATCGAGAGGGTTTGTCAACAAAGGTCTTCACTCTAAAAGGAAAACAACATAATGAATAACACTGACAACTAAATACTAAATATCACTAATTAGTGTCATTCTGCAGTATCAGGTGTAGTCTATTTTATGTTCTTGGTGTTTTCTGACTCACAAGATGCCCTGATCACATCAGCACCTGATTTCCTCATCATGTCTTCAAAAATAAACAAAAAAACATTATTTGCCACACCATCAAGAGAGACACAGAATCCTTTGCTCCATAAGCAGGTTAACAACATTGTCTTTGCATTTGAAATAAAAAAATATATATTTCCAAAGAAAGGAAAAAGATGTATGGTTTTACAGTTCAATAGTAAAGGTTTGGTTAGGTGATGCAGCTGTAGATGTGGAGAGAGATCAAAGTTTGCATTCAAATTACTTTTTGGGTTTGAGAATGATGGCACAACAGCACTGATTCATGGCTGGAAACAGGAAATGAACAGTTGTGTCCCATATTAAAGTCTGATGTTGTAATGGTTCATTCATCTAAACTGGCCAGAAGTGAATCCAGAGACGTCGAAATGTCATGATTACAACAGCTACTAGAAGGATCTGTCACTCACATGTACGGTAGTTTTGCGCCACTTGCAGAAAAAAAATTATGCTGTTTTTCTTCTTGGGAGGAAAGACTTGGTTTCCTTTATTACCCTTATTGCCATTTCACAACCCTTTGTTTCACTTAGTAGCTCTCCATGTTGGTCAGGCCTCTTGCCTAAAGCCAAAACATCCTAGACAAACCCACAAACACTTTCAGCTTTTTAACACACAGCTGAGGTTCAAACAGGTGTGCTGAGGGTGTGAAGGGAAGGGAGGTGGGCGTCTGTTTGTCAGGCTTCAGTGTTGCTGGTGATGCTGATGGAGGGGGCATCAAAACAAGCACTCATGATAAAAAGAGGCCCATACAGACTGACAGCAGGTAAATTATATGTCAGCAGGGTCTGCATTTCAATCCTTGCATATTTTCAGCAGCCACCGATGAAAAGCCTCCCTGCATCTCCCTGCAAACAGACAGATTCAGCGCTAACTGTTTTTGATTAAAACGTCAGAAAGACTGTGGGGTCCTTTCATCTCCTGGGCCCCAAGCTGTCTGTCTTTTCTCCCCCACCCACCCTCTCACGAGTGGGGTCTGGGTTGTGACATGGCTGACCATTTATCTACTCTGAGGATCGTGTCATGTAATAAGCCCCGTCTCCAGAGAGCATTTAGCCTGATAGAGAAGCTGATTGGGACAAAAGGCCTCTGAATGTCATTCTGGCTCCTGCAGCAGCAGGTGACTGCCGAGGTAAACACATTTCTCTGGGGACTTAAAGGGGATGTAAGGAGAGACTGACTCAAAGATAGACCATAGAAGCAAGAAAGTGAGTGTTTTATCATCATGACGGTTTATGCTAAAGTTGCACTCCACTGTAGGGTTGAGCAGTATATTGATATTATGTCATTACTGCAATATGAGACTAGATATCATCTTATCTACTGGATATCTTTTCATAATGATATTGCATAAGCACTGTCTTTTCCTGATTTTAAAAGTTGCATTATGGTAAAGTGATGTCATTCTCTGAGCTGACTTGACTGATTTAGCTGTACCCTTTGTCCTCACATACATTACATAAAGATTTATTTTGTTAGTATTTTGTGAAAGCATCAATATTCATCCCACAGTATTGATGCAATATGGATATTTAAGTATTTGGTCAAAAATATAGCAATATTTGATTGTGCCCACAATGCCCAGCTCTACGCAGATCCCTCAATACATTTTTAGAGTTTTTGTTACAGGGGCAGAAACCTTATCTCTAAATTTATTTTGATCACAGCCTGTCTCAATAAAAATGCTTTTGACATCTCGAATGTGGTTCTGACTTACAATTGAACATTCACCTACTTTAAAGAAAATGCCAAGACATATATTTAATATCACCATTCAGCCTAAAAAACACCAAGATATGACTTTTGGTCCATATTACCCAGCTTTACCCCACTGTAAAAGAAACAAATGCCACATCTGTCAACATCAACACCAGAGGATATGCTACTTCAATCTTACTACGACAATAGTTCCTGCATGGTAATGCTGGTTCGTTGTTTCAGTGTTTCAGGAATAAAACAAAGTCATGAGTAGAGTTTTGTCATGGGTTAACATCTTAAAAGGATAGATGGATGTGGCTCTCGACTGCTCTCAAAAAATCAAAAGCAAAAAAAAGACATGAACTGGTGTCATAAACAATCGGGTCCTCAGATTGTAACACTTACCCAAAGCAGGCACATGAGGCTGCTGTCTTGTTTGGCTTTGTTTGTTTGAGCCTGAGAAAAACAGAGAGGAGAAGGCAGGATGGTCAGAGCGAGCGGCAGCTGTATCCACAGATGCTCATGTAAAAACATCCTTATTCACATGTTCCCCTCCACTTGTTTGTTTCCTGGTAATTTAGCCCTTCAGCACAAGAAAAAAACCCTGCTTTGTTTTCATGCTAACAAGGCAATTAGCAATCATTACACATTTCTACTCTGGGTTGCCTACAGGTGGAAATTGGTAATCATTTAACAAACTGAAAGCTAATCTCTAATTCATGTGTTTGTGTGAGCACAAGGGCATCTGTATGTTTGTTTAAAAGAGAGCATGACACACACAGAGAATAAAGTATTATAGTTTATAATAGATGTGCACATCCTGAGTGGGGACAAGTGCAGGGCAAGAGCGGGAGGTTCACTGGTTAGGTGAAAAATTAGAGCAGACAGGAGGCATTGACGGCAAAAGAGCTGTAAACGGTGCCCCTGGCTCCCCAAGGACGGTCTGTCACGCTGTGATCACCCGCAACACTGCCAGGAGAGTGGGACCACAGGCAGGGGAGAGGAGGGGAGAAAGGGTGAGGCAGTCCACAAAAAAAAAGAAAATAAGTTTGAATACACCTAAAAATACCCAAGAGAGTGAGGTCTAAATTGTGGACACGGCGTGGACAGCTTTGGATTGCAGTTAGACCAAAATAAATCTGGTGTTCATGTTGCAATAAACAGGGGAGGACAGAATACAGCGTGATTTTAAACACAAAGTGCATGGGCTAGTATGGTCAACAGGCAAACAGCAGCTATCTAAGCCAAAAAAAACAAGACCAAGAAAGAAAATTTTCTAAATGAGGAGGCAACATCACTTTCTCTCTTAAACTTAGCCGCACATAGAATTGAATAGAAAGTTGACTCCTATCTGACTGCATCATTAGAGCTGGATGATAAACTGAAGATTGAGGGAAATCGACTTTAAAAAATAAATCAATTTACCTTCAAGAATGAGAACAGAAAAAAGAGCAAAAGGTTCCAACTGTCATTTTGAATTTAAAAGTGCTAATAGATAAGTTTATTATAAGAGATTAAACCACTGCAGTTGCTGCAAAGTGTATCCGAGTTCCTTATCTTAGAATCAAACAATTTTTCAATCTGTATCTGAATCCAGATGTGCAGACAATAGCACATACACTTTCCAGACTTTTTATGCACCATACACTATGCACTGTCCATCTTAAATTCTAGGAAATCCTTGAGTGGAGTCACTGGATTTTCCTTCCAGGTCCTTGGCCAGACCTGCCACCAAATTTCAATTTCAAACAAATATTCTTTCCTTTTTATCATTTATTTTAACCACATCAGTGTGAGTAAACTCACAGTACGTATCTGCCTTTTCTGCCACACAACAGCGTTACAGCCCCTGTTTTCCCTCCATGTTCATGGTCCCCAGCTCTCTGTGCTCTGTGGCCTCATTTCATATGCAGGTTCATCTGGCTCGGGACAGCGTGGCCCTCACTGCAGAGGAGCCCAACAGAGTCCCCAGGGCCAGGCCCTCTGTTCAAGGTCTCTAGGGGCCAACCCCCTACCCTGCTTACCTGCTTCCGTTCGTATGAGCAGCTATGGCCGCCATATGTGAAGCTGTAGGAAAGCAGATGCTGTTTTTTCATTTGTGAAATCAAGTTTTTGGAAAGCAGTCAGGATTGTGATGGCCAGAGTCGAGTCGCTCAGTGTAAAGGGGAAAGGCCAGTGAGGAGGCAGCAGGCTCAGTTGTCCTGTGCTGAATGCTAACACTGCAACATCTGATCACTGTGAGGATATGCTGATCTTGCAGACCTTTGGCATGGCAATATCTTATGTGTTAACAGCCATTCAAGTGCATACAGTACAAAGACTCACACACACACACAGCCTTGATGTGGACCTGTCTGTAGCTGAGCAGTTCCTTTGTCAGTCATCTGCTGATGCTGATAGACAATACGGGGTGAGGATGCGTGTCAGAAAGAGAAAAGCCTGAATGAAATGACAGACTCTCTCTCACCGGCCCCTGTCCTCCGCCGCCCCCGTCTCTCCCTGTCCCCGCACATCTCACCCACATCGGCCCAGGAAGCCATGACAAGCCTGACACCTGTCAGTCATACACTCACAGACAGGATGGAGAGGACAGCAGCATACACAGCTCCACATGCTGCTGCAGCACATAACTGAACTCACTTTACCACTCATCCACACACACAGCAGGTACAGCAGTGTTGCTGGATGGTGACACAGCTGATGTGAACCGTGTACGACACATTGTTTTTATCCATGCTCGTGTCCCAGCAACAGAGCAAATGATAACAATAATTAAATACAAAATTAACACAGCTGACTTATTCTTGATAGTTTATCAACAGTCTAAAAGCAATATGGGAACATTTAATACTACATTTTGATGTGGGGAATGATAATATTACAATTAAAGCAGTGCTGACTTGAGGTGTGAAAGGCTAGATTTCACATAGTTAGGTGTCAAGGCGCTGAACAACCGCAGCTACCGACTCCCTCATGGCGACAAATTTCATTAACAAACCTGATGTATACAGCACACAGAGCCACAGTTCAAATGGAGGACATAAATTTTAGCCTGTGGGGTACCGTTTCACATTACCACTAATCAACCGCTCTCCTTATACCTTCCTGGAAAAAAATCTTCTGTTTCTGATGGGTGGGGGCATATAAAGGAAAGTATGACGCTTTATTTCTAATCAGCATAAATTACCAGCATCCATCAGGTGAGGCTCAAATTAAAATCCTCATCTGACAAAGCAATGGGAAACTGTGTGAGCTCACTCATGAATCAGTATGATTTAATCTAATCATATAAGACCCCAAAGCCAAAATTTCCACTCAAGATCAACCCAATTGCCCTTTTTCATATTTTCTTCATTAAGTCTTAAAGGGAACATTTGGTTCTCAGGGTCAACCTTTTCTAATACATTTTCTCTTTCCAAATGAGTGCGACCCACCAAAGAAACCAAATGACGAAAACACAGCATCATTTCATCCTGCCTAAACAAGAAATCTTGACTTTCTCAATTTTTGAATGTATAATGAACCAAATTTACAGTATTTGCTCTAAAATATAACAGCTCAAAAGGAGATAAATCCTGCATAAACTAGCTGAGTCATACTGCAAAATACAGTTAGATTCACCAGGACCATTTAGAGAACATTCTCCTCACAGAGTGTTTCTGTATTAGATATACTAAGTATAAGGCTTCAAAATGAAGCTCCACCTTAATGCTCCCATTGGATTGTTACTTTTAACTTACTTAACAAAGGTATAAGTCGGTTTTGTTCAGTGTAACATACCAAATTATCTTCATCAGTGTTTACACAGATATAAAAAAATGCTAACCAACAAAACTTAGGCTAACACTTCTTTTATACTAAGTAAAACCCCTTGTAAACAACCTCAGAGGTCCAGTTCATCTTCTGCAAGAGTGGACGGCAGAAATTGACCACACAGATTCAAACTCATGAGTAGAAGATAAGCACTTTCTCCAGCACTTTTGTTCACTGTTAAAAAAAGAGACTTTCTTTTAATAAAATCCTGACGGCTGCAACTCCGTGTCATGTACAGGAGTTACGTATCAACCTGCTTAGATCTGTTTTTTGCGCTCTGAGTGCGTGTTTTTGGATAAAATGATAGTAATTGAGCTAAGGTTAAAACAAGGGCACGTGCTTCACTTTACCTGAATTTGACGTTTATTGAGGCACACGTCCACGTAAGCAGGTGTCGAGCTCCCTTATGTTGAAACAACTTAAAATAAAAACGAATAATTTTCCACCGAAAAGAGTCAAATTGAGTCTAAATAGCGGTCCAACATGTCAATACATTGCTAGCACACCTGCAAGTTAATTAGCAAGCCCCGCCCCCAACAAGCTACTCAACATCACAACGCAAAAAACCATCCGGAGCGAGTCACGTGCAGATTGAACGTCATGATGCTAAAACCCGTGCAGTTCGTATAAAGTTGTTTTTTGTAAGACTCAATTAGCAAATAAACCTACTGCTACCTAACACTGTGTGGGATGGCGATTTACACACATCAATGAAAGAACTAGCATCATAAAGCAGCATAGTATCCGCAAAAATATTGAAGATATTGAAGATAAGACTGTGATATAAATGGTCTTTAAGACAGGGTTTCATGATTAGGTTACACAGTACAACTAGTCACAGTTGATATTTTGTTTTAGTAGTGCATATTCCCAAATAAAGTCATGCAACATGTGAGTGAAAGCAAAATAATGCAGCACAATAAATGTATCAGGGTTTATGAAATAAAAAAAGTGTGACTTAAGTTGTATACTAAAATACATTTTACAGTTGCTTTACCATTTGGGCTTAAATTAAGCCCTAAAGCTGATATATGACAGCTGTAGTCTGAGTCACAGTGTTGTCCTCCTACTGGGGGACTTTTCCTATCATACGCATTTTAAATATGGAGATGGAAAGCAAAAACAGTTTGTAGCTCATAGGGTTCATTAAGGTACATTTGTCATGACCCAATATTACATTATTCAATTTGTGTAAGTCATGAGACAAATACACACCAACAATAACATTATGATGAGTACAAATACCTAAATTGAAATATATCTGGTTTTACAGCTCTTATATTTCTTGGCAAAATAAAACCAATTTAATTTGGCTGAAATTTTGAAGTATTATTATTTTAACCTTAAGTGGGCCGACCTGAGCCCCGGTGTCCCTGCAGTACATTTTGCCAGCCTCCAGTCACAGATTTAAGACTGGAGTCACAAAGACAGCACACCATGGATATGAAACATAAAAGCCTCTTTACTGTTTTCACTTCAACTTATGATAGTAATTAGTGTAATTGATCAAATTATTAGTTAAAGTGCACATATTTAACATTTGTAAAAATGTTTAAAAGTGGATGATTAAGAGCACTCAAGGACACCTCTATAAAATATGGGAGGTAAAGATAGACTACAATGGAACTTGTCCAATTAATCAAATAAGTGTAGCAATTAACTAAGTGAGTGTTTAAGGGCTGCAACGGAAGAGAGGACAATTGATTTTCTCTGAAAGTACTTAGGCCTCTCATTTCATTAGAACAAAAGAGTGAGGATGGTCGAGAGTCCGAATCCAGATATACAATGTGTAATAAAAGTGCCTGCAGCTGAATTAATAACATAGAGGAATGTTAAATATGATGAGAAGCATTATGTATAAAGATAGGAAATATACGAAATTAATTATGTACAACCTGTGGAAATACTTTGATTGGGCTTGTTTTTGCCCAACATCAACATAACTGAATCCTCTTTGCAAAATAACAATATCCTGCGTCAATTCTGAACCTTCCAGCAGAGAGTTCAAAGACAAGAAACACATCCAATCAGGACAGCCTTGGAAGCGGCTCTCCCTGCCTAGATTAGTTTTATTGAACAGATGGCGTTTCAATTTTGAACTTTTGCACTGGTGCAAAAAAAGCTTGGAGAGTCAGGCTGTTTTTCTCACATCACTGACAGAAGCTGCGCATCAGATGAAGGGGATGTGTGAAATAGCATTCCCAAGCATTTCTGTCTCCATGCTCAGGACACAGACACTCAGATACAGACACGGTGCGGAGGATGGGCCATGCTGCTTCATCAGATGTTAAAACAGAAAAAAATATCAAAGGATAGGAATTCAGTATGAACTCTGCACTGAATGTACAGCTATTTTATGGTGATGAGTTGTGTCAAACTGAATAATGGTGCTGGTATATGTGTGGTTGCATGTGTGTGTGTGCGTGTGAACGTGTAATTAAATAAACAAAGAGAGGCAAATCACGGGGGTCCTGTCATATCAAAAATAGAGCACCAGTCAGTTATTTAATGTCTCTCTGCCACCATCCGTTCCTATTGCCCCACATTAGCAGCATCATGTTCTCAATTTTCCCCCAGTAGCATTGCTAGTCCTGGCAGCCGGCTCGCCCACGCCGGCACGAGTCGAGAGGACAACTGGAGAAAGATCACAGTTCAGGCTCAGTCAGACGGAAAATATGGAAATCAGGCGGTGGACGGACGGACCGCTGTGTGTTCCCCCTGTTTCAGCAAGCTGCCACAGTTTGACTGACAAACTGACTTTTTGAGGGGCCTGTGCCCATTCCAGTCAGAGTTTATTGAAGGTGATTTTGATCTCCTCCATGAGGCCACAGCAGTGGTGCTGCCATCTGTCACCTTGATTGCATGGCGGCCTCTCTAGGGGGAGCGCCATGGCTCCTGATCGTTTACAGATTGCGCTGCTTTCGCCTCCATAAGGGCCACATGCACAGGGCCAGATGGTGAGCATACACGCTTATTATGAGTCTTTATCTCTGTGCAGGAAGGAGTGGAACCATTAGGCCTCCCTCAGGATCTCCACTCCTCTCTGCAGCCATGCTGTTCCTCCACAAATACAGTCCTCTTCTTCAGCTGTCACTGGCCTACGACAATGCACACATGCACACACATACACACGCACACGCACAGCACACAGGACCACTTGTCAAAAAAAAAACAAACACAGATCTACTCAGGGCATGTGATGGTTGTGTTAATACATCTGCATACACACACAGACACACACTAACACCTGTTTCTAATCCTGAATAATGGGAAAATATGGTATGTGGCAAAATGTTGGGTAGGGGTTGGGTGTTGGTGACATTAATCGTCATGGTAACACGCTGTCGTGCACTAGAGTTGGTCATTTGATGTGTGACAACCAGAAATTTTGACAAACTCTTTTAATAACACACCTCCATGTAACATGTTGACAATATCCTGCTAGATCATTGCAAAAGCTGTGTGAGGCAGAATGGGTCAATTGATGAGCACAAATAATTCATCTTGAAAAGTATCAGAGTGTGTGTGTGTGTGTGTGTGTGTGTATGGAAATTGTCAAAATAAAATAATCAGAGCTCTAAGCTCTGCAACAAAGTCTGTGTTCACAAATGTCCATTCATGCATGAGTCTGATTCAAACAGATCCAGCCTGGTATGAGACATTGGCAGGAGGCTGTTGTCCCTATCCCTGACATATGTACTGCATGACCAGGAGGGTGAAGAGTATGTCCAGGATTAAAAACTGACATGTGTAACGTCACCACGCATTTGTCATGCTCCTTCAGAACCCTAAAGTTCATTCACTTTAATGCCGCTCGCTGTTTGGTAAACTGTGTGATTTTTATAGGGAGGCGAAATGGAATTCATAATTATTCAGGCATTTACAGTGTAATGCCTTAATGAGCATTTACCAAGCTCTTCATGAGAGGTAATATCCCACTTGATCAGAGATTAACAAAGAGCATTTCAGTGCACGCTTTAATGCAAAAGGCTTAACTGCTTGAAGCATGGCTTCATTTCTCTCAATTACATCTAATCTAATGTTTGGATTCCCTCTGCAAAGATGCACTATTCAAGCGTGTAGCTGACCTAATGAGTGAAGAAACACTCCCTTGCATAAATGATATTTCAGAATTTAACTGTAGCATATCCACAGAAAAAAAAATTCAGTTGTTTGAACACTAGAAGCCCACTAAATTGCTTGTCAAAAGAGTGGGTTGATATGGGTAGAACATACAGCGTGCGCTCTATTGTCCTTTGCTGTCCCTGAATTTCTGTCCTGGGGCGATTCGGCAATGTGCTGCACTTTTAGGACAACAGCCGGTTATCTGCGAGGGTAAGCCCCCTCGTCAGTCTCCAGCACGGTGCACAAACTGACATACTCTACGCCAGCCTGTGGTCACATTTCAGCTCAGGGCAAAGCAGAAACGTTTCATGGCCACAGTCTGTGGCATCACTTTGGTCCAACTAAGGCGAGGCAACCTGAAATACCACTGTAAACACATCCTAAGATCAATTAATTCAGAAACACAAAGCAATTCTAGTCATGTTTAGAATAAAAATCTCTCATCTTGAGCATTCTTGAGTCTCACTTTAACTCTGAATCTTTCGTTGCAGTTTCACATTAAAAATTTGCACAACATGGACTGGTCCAATCACATGACGTAAGTTCATCCAAGAGATAGAGTACCCGACCAGCTAAATGACCACATGGCACCGTAATGTCACCGCACTAAACATGAAAATAATCGCTCATGAAAGAAGGTCAATGGGGCCTTCAGGGGGTTTGCTGTGCTGAGCAGCACCTGAACTGGACCCAAGTACAGATCGGTGGGGTATCACAGAAAGTGCCACAAGCACCCAGCCCTCACAGGCCTGTCACAGACTGAAGGTGTCACCCAGAAAACAGCAGTTAGATTAACCTCGGTAAGCTCCAACCAAACACAGCCTGCAGCATGCCAGCAAACTCCAACCAAGCCCTTTCCATTCTATGAAGCCTTGATGCAACAGAGCTGGGAGGATATTAGCAGATCTAAGTGATGTAAAATTCATCAGGAAATGTTTTCATTGACTAAATGTTTTTGTTTTGAAGGCCTGTCCTGCAGCTGTGGAAAAATCTTAATACTGCTGATAAGTGTTTGGTCATCTTATAATCAACAGTTTTTATATTAAGCACAGATGATGCATCCAAATAAATGGTGCGGCATGAAAAGATTACACAAGGTCAGTTCCCAGTAATGGTGCATCATTTTAACCTCCAGGCCCCACTGAGGTGAAAATTTAGACATAAAACATCTAATAACATCCTTTTTCAGATGGATGGGAAGCAATCGATGTGAAAATGATCAAATTCAAATTCCTCTCAAAGCATCAACTATCTGTTTTAGAGGGGATTTAGTGGCCAAACTCCCATATAATTGAAAAGGCTATGCTAGACCCCACTGGAGACATACCATTGGAGCACACCGGAGCTGAGTTACTTAGAAGAAGCTTCCTCTTGTTTGCCTTGGAATTAGCTCTGAGATCACATACACACATACACACCCATTTCAGCACACACATACATTCACTCTCAGCCTTTTTCACCCTTCTGCATCAATCTGTTCCCAAGCTGTTTCCACATTTTGGTGAATTTCCCAGGCTTATTCCTTGGCACAAGTGCATACTGGGGCTGATTACTTTAGCGTGAACCCATCAAGTCTGTCCAGTGCCTGCAGAGCGTGCACGCTCAAGAAACAGCTAGCTCCCTATTCTTGCAATGGGCTCCTTAAAGATATCTAAATGTTGTGAGTGCAAAACTGCAAGATGCAACATTAGGATTAGCTTAGTGAGCATTTCCATAAAATGCACACACATATAAGCAGTAATGATCTCTCTCTCCGATGCACCGAAACACCACTGCATCCACATCGATCTTTAATAAGAAACAACCAGCAGCAACAAATCCAAACCTCATTAAAGAATATAAATTCAAAATCTATTCTGGCACTCAATCCAATGCAGATTTTCTCTCTCTTTCTGTCTCATAAATTACAGTTCTGGTGCACTGTGCAAATATTACCAAGCTGTAAGACAGCTGTGCCCCATTAAAATGTGTTATGGTTGCTGATTTTCTACAGCACATGGTCATCTTGCCAAATCTACAGCCAGTAATTAGCGGAGATGAAATGTTTAATTGCGCCTTAATTTTGATAAAATTTATCTGTCACCCATCCTATAATCAGGCATTATGCTCACAAATCAACGTCAGCAGATTTAGGCAGGGAGACATCCACTAACCTGACAGACATGTTGAGATGTCACTGCCCTGCTCTCCCTGCTCAGAGCCCAGGAAACAGGACGATGTGGTAATACTGATGAGAGTACTGAGAGAGTAGGACAGAGGATTTGATATTACTATCACAGAAATTATAGAGTGAATGCAATTACTGCACAGACAACAGGTTAATTACGTATGTATATGTGTGTGCAAATGTGCGAAAGAACATTGATTTTTCGTTACTACATGTGCGGGAGACAACGTCTGTGTGTGCAGTTTGTCTCCCTGTGAACGGATAACAAGATGGGAGCGTGTGGGTGATCTTGTCAGAATCACAGGACAACAGGAAGAAAGCATTCTCCGACAGATGGATGACAGGAGCGCAGGAGTGGGAGAAGGTCAAGACGGGAGAGACACAAAGCCTTCCACACTGACTGGGAGAGAGTGTGCGATTTCTCCGGGTGCTAAACCGGTTGGTCCTGCCAAGGCACGGCCTCGGCAGGCTGAGAGGGGCTGCATGTGGCTCTCCTGGGGGCTACTGAGACTCAAGATGAGGCAGTGCAGAGGACTACTTATTGTGTCTGAAAACAAGAGGACGACTGATGCTGAGACTGATGGAAAATTATTGATTTAACAACAGCTGGATTATTGGGTACACATTAAAATGCTCTACCATGCCACTTATGCATGCATCCTTGTGTAAGATCCTTTGACTTCAAGTCATCAAATATTTTTTAACAGTGAAGAGGATCATTTGGTATCAAATGTATCAACTTCTGTAAATGACCATTTCATTTCAAATAACAGATTTTTAACAGTGAGAACAACCTTGAACTGAAACAAAGCGTGTTTATGAAATAGCATGCAGTAAGGACAGCAGCCGTTTTGCATATTTATGACTAATGTCGTCCCTGAGAGAGGCCGCCCCCTCCCTAGGGGCATTATGGGTGATTATTGTCATCTCAGTGCAGCCAGTTATTCACCAACATGCACCGCATAAAACACATCATTACAAAGGGCCACGACAGGAAATGAGAAGTGGGGCAGGGCTCCAGGAGCAGCCCTTTCTAATCACAATGGCCAACTGTCACCCTCTGCATCCGCTCGTCTGCCACAGCTTTAAGCAGTGTGGAAGGATTTCACTGCAAACTTTTGAGTGGATCTGCAGTGGTAGGACATCCTGCATAACATGTGGCACCCATGATAATTACGGCAGAATTAACACAGGCGGGTTTATGGCCCTTCTGCCGCCAGGAGATGGCTGCCAGATAGACACAGGCCTCGTGTTTGATCAGCATACTTGGGTCCAGACGCCCACCCGTCTCTAACATTTCTCACTACAACAACTGTTCTGGAGGAGAGGACCACTTTCGGCAGAGCTGCCTGTCACAAACCCTCTCATCCTCACAGCAGAGTCTGAATAAATTGAGGACAGTTCTTGGAAACTGGCAAATAACAAACACAGAGTAGCCAAATGAATATTGTTAGTGCTAGACTTATAGGCTTCATTTCAACTCAATATCGAACATAAAGGCAATGAGGAGGCAATCCTATCTAGTGTTTCGTCAAGGCGCCAAATGAATATTGGGGGGGGAAAAAAATATTTTAAACTTAAATAAATAATTAAAAATAAAAAACTAGTTACCAGTTCAATTTTGACAAGTTTTATTTTAGAAATTTTGAATTTACTAAAGAGACAACCTGTGAGATAATTTATGAGAAATCTGATTCTCTTGAGGTTTGCTGTTACAGATGAGATCGCTTTGTCAGTTTCACATTGCATATATCCATGACTGAACTTGATAACCAGGCCCATCAAAGCTTTCCTGTCCCTCCATATGGAAACTCCATCTATGAAACCCCACAACAAGGGAGGGGACATCAATAAAGCAAAGCCAGCCACCCTCTCGTCCTTGATTTCTCGAGTTTTTGTTCTTGGATTAAAGACGAACGTTTGCGATTTGCATTTAAAAACATCATGATCAAAAACAATTACCCTCCTCCTTCTGTATTTTTCCCACAACCAATGAATCAGATTACAGGCCTTGGTGAGCACCGGCTTCTTATGGCCTTGTTGCACTGACAATATTTGAAGTTTCCTGCAGTAACTTCATTAGGCGTATTTTGTCCAGAATTAGTGGAGCGTGCTGAAAATTGCTAATGACAGATGTTTCTCCACACTGTCACACTCCTTGTATCATTTGATTTGGAAAGCAACATACGGTGTTCTGCTCCATCAGTATGTCACAGACTGTCTGCAAACAGCTGGTCATAACTCAGTTCAGTGAAAACCATTACTTTCCAATGAAGTGCTGGACACGATCCAAATTGGGTTTTGGCATGGCCTCAGCTGCACCCATGATGCACTGCAGCCCAGTGTTGCAGGTACACATGGTGGAGGGGGAGGGGGGAGGAGGAGGGGTGAAGGGAGCAGGTGAAGAGGTTTTCTATGAGTCCTCTGTCTCTCTGCTCTCCAGCCGGGCAGAGCACTCTGATAGAGGATAAATACTGAGAGAGCGGATACAGGGAATGAACAAAGAGGAGACTAAAGCTTAATTATAAGCTTAATGATGTGAGGTTATAAAACCTTGTGTCTTCATCTTCCTAAACAGCATGCAAAGAGTTTGGTCACAATGGGCCATAGGTGATATTTTTAATAGGAATAACAGATTAATGTAATGGATAAAACTCTTGCTGAGTTTATTAAGGTGGCTGAATGAAAATATCTGTAGTTACTAGCAAATTATAACAAACACAATAAATTGTGTAAAGGTCACACATCTCATTCTTCCATCTATGTGGAATGTGGTTTTCTTTTATGCAGCAACACTGTTCAGGTAGTTCAATCGCTGTGAATTGTTTGTAAAGGAATC
>JAQNCA010000015.1:9249118-9262453 GCA_029783725.1 Acanthurus tractus
AGGTAGGTAGGTAGGTAGGTAGGTAGGTAGGTAGGTAGGTAGGTAGGTAGGGAGGGAGGGAGGGAGGGAGGGAGGGAAGTGCAGACCTTCTGTTCAGCAACCCTGCCACAAACCCACCATTACACAGGCCTCTGGCCTACAGTTTAACATAAAGACTTGCTTTGCGTCTGTATGTGAAGGTGAGCTCTGGGTCCAATTAAAGAAAGCAGAAGTGGGTCATAAAACTTGTGCACTTCTTATTGTTTCACATGCATCAAAATCCCATTTAAAACATTATCTTAAGAACAGATGAAGATTATTTTAATGCTAAGGACTGTGCAGGGACATAATAGCTGAAACTGATGATTTTCTTCCAGGTACCACTGGTATTATATTGCGACTTGGAAACAGCACCTACAGACTACATCATATTCACACACCAGTTGGAGGAGAGGGCACAGCAGATGGGTCCATTGCTCATCACAGCGTCCACTTGTTCTAAAGGGGAAAGCGGGGGCCTCAGACAGCATGTCTTAAGTTGTGTAATAGGCTTTTAGTGTCACAAATGAAAGTCACACGTTCATTTATTTTTTTCTCAGGTTGTTTTTCTCCTTTTTTCTTGGACTGCAAGATTTGTTCACACAGCTCAACATCACTGTGGATAAAAATGGAGTATAAGAAAAATTTGTAGCACAAACATAAACCGGCATGATCTTATACATGAAGCAAGCATCACTTTTTGTGTTATTGAGCAGTATTGATGACTATTATCTCACTCTCTAATCTGTCAGCTGTTGTGGTTGCAGCTGGCATGCAGTTATAAAATCACAGCCTGTGTTATTTCCCTCTATAAGTCTGAGCTGAATTTTACATTGACAGCTGTCTTGCTCTTTATGATCACTTTGTTTCATGTGTGAAAAACCCCCCAGTTCTCCTGCCTTTTAACAAAGCACCTATTTCTTTCTTGCCCACTATACGACTGAGCCATCACTTCATATTACAGGTCAACGTTACGGTGCTTAATTATGTGCCGGCTGCTTGGGGCTCCTAATAACCTGTCATTGAGGGGAATTTGAATGTCACACCATATTGTTGGGCCCTAATGGCAGCAGGCAGATCCACTGATGAGCCGTTTTGGGACAATTACAGAGGGATATTCAAATCACAGGTCTGGGTGTGTGGTGAGCTGCACCGCACGCAACCTGACAGGGGCTGATGTGCACGCACGCACGCACACACTCTCACACACACACTTGTTGTATCTTGACCCCGCAGCCCCTGCAGCCCACCTCTCTTGACACATAAAGAAAGCGCCTCCCCCCGCTGCTGCTGGAACAGTTTAACTGTAGCCTGATCGCTTTTATTATCCGCCTAATCCAGATATCAGCGATTTCATCAAGAGTGGGAGATATGCATATCATGAATTATTTTGACACTGGGACCTTTTAATTTTCGCCGGCAATATTTCATCCCACCAATCAGCGCCTGGAGTGGTTGTCGGACGTGGCAGTGTCAGAGGACGAGACTCCCCCCGGCGGATCCAAATCATCCGGGGGACAATAATGAGCTATGGCCACGATTACGAGCTGCCTGTGTGTGCATGCATCTCATCAAGGCCCCCATGCAAGCTGCTGCTGCGGGAGGGGGGAAACCACAGCCTATACAACACGAGACATATACATCATAATGTTTCTTGTTATAAGTAAGTAAATGATATTTATTTAAAAAGAGAAATATGATTTTACATTACAAATAGGCTCAAAAGTTATTTAACTCAGATTATATCACCTTAAACTTGTGCAATTATAAGCATTTAAATATTATAATTATTTGAAACCTACTGCCGCAACTTCACAGATTACCAACAATGGAAAGTGCAATTAAGTACAGTTTTTCATTTACTCAAGCAGCCTACTTCATCCTGCTTTACACATAATTTAAAATGCAAATATGTACTCTACTACAGTTACAGTTACTTTTTGATAATTAAAGCTGCACATACAAAACCTATAAAACGTTTTACAGATATTTTTGCAGCAGGGTCCATGAAATTGTTAGCCTAACTTGTTAAAGTTTGAATATTAAAGTATTATATTAGAGCATTATTCATTAAAATCAAACATTATAATGAATAATAGTTTAACACTAAGAGGAGCCCTTTCACTCCATAATAGTTTTATCAAACATTACACACAACTTTTTTTAAATGTACTTTTCCTTTCTACATTGAAAAAAATCTAACGACCTCCTACATTTCTGTTTTCTTATTTTTTTTACATGGCCATGAAAAAATATAGATTCATATTTCAAAATTTGCAAATGATCAAAACTTATTTATCTATATATATATATACACACACCTTTTACCAATATAGTGAATTATAAGCAGCATACATGTTTTATTGTATTTCACTGCCCTTAAACATTAAGGCTGCATCATCATCATCATTTTTTTTAATCTGTAAAATAGCCGTTTGGCATTATTATAAGCAGCTAAACAATTTGAATACTTTATCAAATAAGTACGATATTTAGCCCAATAATGGAAAACATTTACATTGTTACTAAATATTCACATAAGACAGTCTTTATGGAGAGAATTTGGCAACTAAAAGGTTTAGTGATTGTTAATAAATCTCTCCCTAATGCTTTATATAGCAGTTAGAACAACTTTGGGGTTAGCATTTATCGATAAGGTGACACTTTAATAGGATTATCACAAATCGTGAACTTAAGTAATGTTTAATTAATGCATGACTCATGATGACTGAATGCATAAATTGACGCAAGATGCATCATGACTTCCTGTTGCTCACAAACCAAATGATGGAGTCAGTTGATGTGATCAGTCTAAGAATGATGATTCACAGTTACTAATTATTGATAAGCATTCGAGATGGCTGGATTTCAGTTCCAAAAAAAGTTTATTTGCGTGCCTGTTTTTATGTTTAATATGTAAATGTTTGCATTTGATAACCACATTGGTTTTAAAAAAACCCCAACAATTTCTATGAGAATGGGTGCTAACAACAGAAACTGAGCCAAGACATGAAATAAAGTTTTGCAGCTTGAATCCAGCTTGCTTGGTGCACATAAGTAGATGTATAAAGTAACTTTGAATTAACAGCCTGCCTTAAATTATGCTTTGCTGAAAACATGAAGACAAATTAAAAGTTTTTCATACTCCAAAAACGCTATTAGACTCAACAAACACATCATTTGACGTTTTTGTTCCCTCACAGTCACACCGGCCACATATGAAATCACGAGGACGCATTAGATTCCACCATGTCTGTCTGTGATATGTGGACTGTGTAACTTAATACTTTGTGTCTTTACCCAGCTCCCTGTGGAGCGAGTATTACATGAGCAAATTGGATGCTCAAACAGTCAGTCCGTGACCTTCCCTCATCCTGGATGTTGACCCCCGTATAAAGAGAGACATTACATCTCGTTACACAACAACACGGCTCCGGCGCTTCGCTCCAGATAAAGAAAAATGTCTCAATTAAATCTTCACCGGGGCCCCCCTGCCGAAGAGTTATCGCCGCCCCGGTAGCGCTGATCGCCACACTCACACATCCTCAAAAGTTATTTGACATAAATTGCCGGAGTCACATCATTTCCTGCCACACTCTGAGCGCGATTTACGGCTGATCCCATTGACTGGGAGCTAAACCTCCAATAAAATTCCTCAAGAGCCCACAGGGCCGTGAGACGCACCTATCTACCCTCCATCAGGCCCTCATCTCCCCCGCGCGGAGATTAACCATGCAAATACACACAGGTGGGAGGGTGATACCGACAACACATTTATGCACATGAATGCAACTGGGCTGATATGGCCGTGGGGGTGGAGGGCTGTGCACAAGACAGGCTGATTGTGTTTTATCTGATGGGGGGATGAAATGGCAGGTTGGCTTATCCACTGAACTCAAAAGGAGGAGTGAGAGGGAAATTATCTGTAGCTTTAATTTGAAAATGAGAGGTGAGTGCCACTGTTATGCTCTCTGGAGGATGTCCCCTTATGTGCAAGAAAACTTCTGAGGGGAGTAATATCATTATAAGGCAGCATATGAACCCTTGAGGAAAATCGTTTAAAGCCGAAAATTGCTTTTTACATTAGTGCTCAGGCATTGTGAAGAGAGGTGCACACTGTATTAACTACTAAAAACAACCTTATGGCGGCATTAGTCTGCAGAAATCACAGTCCGAGGTGAGCAAAGCATGTTAACAGTTGCAGTGCGTTAATGCTGGTGATAATTCTTGCTCTATGGCTCAAACTGACCGGATGGAAATACAGGTTCAGCAAGGCTCTGAATGGCATTAAGATTCTGAGATCATCTAAATACAAGCAAGTGTTTTCAAGAAGTTTTAAGATTGTTCCCCTAGAACCCATGATTAGTTTTTTTTGGTCAGTTTTATGATGTCTCTTTAGAGGTGATAAAGGAGAAGTCTGAGCTCAAAGACCTCATTGGCTTCTTCTGATGCAAATCACACACCTGTGTGTATGTATGGTCACTATGGACAGTAGGGATTCATACAAGAGGTAATGAAAGAGGCAAGAGAGTCATCTTAAGATTTAAGTAACATTTTCTATCGTACATACTTGCAGCTAGAACCCTCTTTATGGTCTTAAAGTATTAGCCTGTTTCTTATTCAGTGCATTGAATGCTTCCTTGAGTTTGAATAAAGAGCTTATTGAAAACACTATTGGTTTGTTTGGGCTGCAACTTTGTTTACTCAAGTAATCCTAAAAAACTATTTCCATTGCAGAATGAGATGTGCAACATTTTCATCAGAGGATTCTCTAGTACCAATGGTTTCATTAAAAATGGCCTAAACAGATTAAAAATCGTTATTAAACTTGCTGTCTAGTCACCTTCCATCCAGATGATACAGCAGGGCAGTGAAGGCCTCCCCTCCAGCTTGGCACAGCGTTTCATTGGAGGCTCAGCAGCAGCAGCAGCAGCAGTGGCTTCAGGGCCTCCAGCTGGGGCTGGCTGCTGCCTCTGCCTGCCTGCCTACCAGCACAGAGGCTGGGGGAGGTGGTGGGCAGGCCACAGGATTGCCCTGGGGCACCTTACTCATGCACCAGTAAAGAAAACCGAATCTCTCCCCTCTATATCTCCGTTCTAAGAATGCTTGCTGCCTTGAGCGACTTAACTTGACAAAGTCAGGGTCGGGAGAACTGGTGTGACCACTGCACAAGCCGGGAAGTATATCATGAGAGGATAACAGCAGGAAACGATAGGTCAAGACCATTTTGTCATCCTCTGTACACCAGCCAAACAAATTCTGCTAAAATAAAAATTTAAATAAAAGCACAAGACAAATTTTGATTTGAAGTTTATCATCATTTGCATTAGCAGTGAACGGGAATCTACAGTTTTAAGATCTGCATTACATTATATTACATTTGATGAAAGACACATGAAGTCTGTACACATGAAGTTACATTGCTGAGTTGGTGGTTTTCTGTCAACCTTACAGATCTGGTTAATCTAACAGTTCAGCGAAATTTACACTTGTATCAACACATGAGGACAATTCTAAGAAATATTCAAGTATTTCTTTGCGGTATAAGCTAAGACACCAAATATTAAAAAAATGAAATCACATAATGCAATTTAAGAGATTACTTCTGTGCAAAATGGCCAAATGAAGAGGAAACCTTAATACTGATGGAAGTAACTTTTAACTAATAACTTTATTCAAAAAAATTATTTAGAATGATGATGGTGAGCTAAAATCATTACACTTAATGCAAAAAAGATTATTGCTTTTCCATAAAAGAGCCACCATCAGTTCAGATTATTCAAGTCATTCTGTGCCATTCCTCTGTCTGTTTGACCTCAACCGACCATGACGTCTCTGCACCATCAGAACAATGTAAGTCACCTGGTCAGCATTGTATATGATAATCACTAATGTCACTCACACAAGTCAGAGGAGATAGTAGCGACACCTGATGTGAGTCACAGGCTTCTTAAGGGCTAAAGAAAAGACAAAACTCACTAAGAGTGTTAGCATTAGCTGCTATTATCTCTCATCCTATCCTGTGACATTAAAGATGCCAATCAGTATAACAAAAACAAAACATTTCCTTCACATGTAAGGTCTGAGATTTTAGGAAATCAGGCACCATTTACAAAATGTACATAACCACACCCTTATTCCAGTATACCATTAATGCTCATATGACAGCATGTGTGCGCGTGTGTGTATGTGAGTGTGCACCAACATGATCTTCGCACTAAGGACACTGCTGGCTAAACTGAAAATCAAACTGAACAGGTGGGAGCTACAATACTGCAAAAAAATGTCGGCAAGAGTCCAGGTAACACAGGGAAGTGTTTGACGAGTGCGCAGCTAACAGGTTTGTTTTCTCCATGCGGATTTAGAGTTTTACTAAAACTACAGAAGACCATAATGCTGATGTGAGAGAGAGGGCTGAGCGCAGAGGTAGCCTGAAGTCTGTGCAAATAACACAAGGAGCTGTCAGTCAATTCGCCGCCACTGAAAGGACTCACACTTGATTTTTCCTGCATCAGAGGAGTCCTGATTTGTGACCTATACGACTACACACAGAGAGGGGTGGTTTGTTTGTCAGCCATCTTGCTAATCACATCTTTCAATATACAGTGCAACAGTGTAACATGTTTGAGCCAGTGGCTGAATAGGCTGCAGCCTCTTGCTGGTGTCTCAATTTCTGCTAAATTGACTCCCTCTGTAAGCTAAAAGCTGGGGGAGGAAGCACAAATGTTACATCTGACATGCTCGGAGCTCGCAAATCATGAGTGGTAAAAAATAATATTAAAGTAAAATGTCAAAAAGGCACACACACAATCACAGACCTAGGCATCGGGCAAGGTTGGCACAAAAGACTCACTGCATGCTGATAAAACTGTAAGGACAAAAAAAAAAAAAAATCTGCTCAATTAGGAAATGAAAGAATGAAAAAAATACATAGTTAAAGGACCATGATTGAGAATAGACACCAGGAGGAAAGAAAACAAAAATCATGCACACAAAAAGGACACTCCCAATTTTCTACATTTTCAAAATCAGCCTCAGAATAATTACATATGTCTTCTATTTGTCATCTCCATCAGCGCAGCGATACATATTTTCAGAATGTTATTTGGTTTCGGTTGATTTTAAGTCCTCTGGCTATGCCTCGTGTGATACATATGTAGCTAGTATATAGTTGTATAGTTGTGCGCACACAGCCAGTAGTGGGATTTGTAGCTCGATATATACACCAGTTAAAGTTATTGCAGGTTCCACTTGGCAGTCCAGCACTTGTTGCACACTTGTGGCCGCGGTCTGTGTGCTTTGCAGAGGGGAAGTCTAGACTAGTGTAGAGCCATGAGGCAGGGCTTAGTCCGCGACAAGGCTGAGAGACGCTAAGGCTGCAGCTGGATGGTGATTTAGAGAAAAACAGGGAGCAGAGAGGGTAACACAGGAAGTGGTCACCAGTAAAAGGAGCGCGTCAGGAAGTTGGCTGCCGTGCTTAGCCAGCCCATGCCGTCCGTGATGGAGCCTACGCGTGTGACGGCCTTGTCCTGCTCCTGGGACGGACTCTCATCCTCAGGCAGGTAGTCCGGGATGTCTGTGTTCTCCTCTACCAGCACTGCCGAGTCCTCCTGGAATGGCACCATCAGCTGGGCAAAGACAGAGAAGAGCGGTTTATGTAAAAAAGAAAAAAAGAAAAATTAACAGCACAATTTATGATTTTATTATCACAAAGCATGCATTTGTCTAAACAACTAATTTATGGATTAACGTAAAGGAGAGTTTTTGACTACAGAACCAAAATATTATTATCTGGAGTCAGATTAGATGACTGAGCCATGTCTGCCCCCTGCTGGCGACATTGTATATGACTGAGTATCAATGTAAGCTTAATCTTTTTTTTATGTTTTAATAAACAACTATCAATGTTTATTGCAGAATCCTAAAAAAATAAATACTTTGGAATCTTACACTTTTCCAAACCTTTAGGCTATACTGTGCAATTTGTACGCAAGCACAAAACTAGATATACAATGCTTTAAATGGTGCAGCTAGGACTGATCATGTGTTTGGCAAAAAGCATGTAGCCTGGGGGCAGTGGCAGAGATGTGACTAGCTAATCATGTCAGTGTGAATAAGTTTCAGCCACAGGCAAGGGCGGCTACTTTCCCTGTGCAGAAATACACACTACATACAGTGAGCCGACTAATCAGTTGACTTGTAGATGAAAAAAACTAGTTAACATACAGCGATTTAAACAATGGAGATCTTACAGGTCTCACATCTGTGTCCCTCTGCTGTTCTTACCTCTCCTCCATCATCTGTCTTCACCACCTGCTGAGCTGTCATTACTTTGGTGGAGTTGATCGCTGTGCCCAACGCCTGTGAGAAAAATAAAGTTTTCATTTGTTACAATTTGATTTTCAGTTCTCAAATCAAACATAAGTAGAATAAGTAGTAGGATGTAATCAACAATAGTAGCAGCTCTGCTCTCAAAAGTTAGCTTTCTTGTGATGGGAATTTTTTTTCTTTTGGCACCAAGACCATACCTAAGTTATGCTCAAGAACGTCAACCAATTCAATACAGTTGAACTATGCCATTAATATGAATATAATATAATTAATGTATCATCTGAAAGTGTTTTTTTTTTACACAAAATTATGGACGCTGCAGATTCAGACAAGAATATCATAAAAGACGACCTCCACAATTATTACTGGAGGTCCGCAGGTTATTCTATTCCTGAGCAAATAAGGCAAATTTCTGATTAAACTTGAAAAATATTGTCCAGTTTCAAAAAACAAATCTAAAGAAACTTTTTGCTCTTAGAACTTTTGCAGCAAAACTTGAGCAGAAAAAAAAATGTTAAAATGTCATTTGCAAGCCTTAACCCAAAAAGTTACTGATAAAGCAGTGTTTGCTCCATAACCTGAAACTAGACATATGGTAAATGGTGTTAAATTAACAAATTTACTTATAATCAGACATTATCAAAATATTTTGTATCTTCAAGGTCCTGGGTGATTATCTTTGTCCCCAGAATCACTTACTTCAGCTTTAAGGTCAGAGCGGATCCTGACAACACATCTCTTGACAGCCATCTGGAAGGTGAAGCTGATGACCCCCCGAATCTTCAGCAACGCCTCCTCACAAAGGCTCCTTCGAGTCTGACAGACAGGAAACAGATGAGAGGTGTGAGCAGATATGAAACAAGGCCAACATGCCACAGGTTAAGTTATTATTGTGGCTTAAAGGTACACGTTATAGTATGAGATCAGACATATAGACGAAAATAATCTGCTACAATTTCAAAAAGTCATAAGCGAGCATAAAATATATCAGGAATATAACAAAATACATTTTACATGACTATGGTCTCCAGCTGCCACAGTGTTGTGTGTTTCTGCTGTAGTGATAGCGATGCAGCCCACCAGAGGCCGTCTGTCTGCTGTAATGTAATCTGGCTAGGTGCAAGCTTCCTGCAGTGCAGCATTCAGGTTCAATCTCAACGTCCTGCTGTTCAATGGCTGACATTTACAACCTGACCCCTCCAACCCCCCATCCTGTGCCAGACAGACACCGCTAAGCTGCACTGACAACACTGGGATAATGACAGGAGCAAGCATGATGCTCCAAAATGAGATTTTTGTACTTCAACAGACGTTTGTTGAGTCTGAGTATGATGGATGCGCTCCAGTGTGTTGTGTTAAGTCCTGGATGCGCTATGTGAACACTTACAGGGTCATCCAGTCCATCGATGTGCAGCACCACAGTCTTGGCCCTCTTGTTGTTGGAGCCCAGGAAGAAGTGGGCTTTACGCTGGCAGGAGGCAGCTGCTGCCTCGGCCTGCTCGGCCTCTTCTTTACCAGCCGACTGCAAAATCTCATAGATCTCAGAGGCCAGCAGTTTGGTCTCTCCAGGCGACGTACCCCTTTGGTGAGAGAAAAAATTTTAAAAAATAGGAGGGAGAGGGACTCAATCATGAAAGAAAAATGATGTAAAAGTGGTCAGTGCCACTCAATCAGAGTTTAAATTATCTACTGTTTTGACATAGTGTATTTGTAAGCACTTCTGGAACAAAGTTTAAGGTGTGATGCAGTTGAATGAAGATATGATTAATGTCAAGCAAAGGTAAATTGAATCCTGAGCACTTTTAAATGGCTAAATGACTGTGCCAGGACATTTGTGCTGAAAGGCAAGACAGAAATACCCTCCAGCAGGAAGACAAATCATGATGTCTGTCTGCCACCGAGGGAGAGAACAAGTGTCACTCCTGCATAAAATTGAAATAAATTCATTAAGCTTTTATTTTTTGGAGTTCTACTGGATGTGACATAAATCTGCTGCTGGTACAGCGACCAGTTAACAACCAAATCACCACACAGCCTTCAATAAATTTACAAATACTGTCAATCTTTAAGCCTGTATATTCCAGTATTCCATGTTGAACCATTTAGTTAATCAAAATACAATACTCATAACTTAAACTTTAGCCTATTCTGCACTTAAGTCTTTTTAACAGCATTTTTAGCAAAAAAAAAAAAACCTACAGCAGAGCATATTATTTCTGTGGGCAGCAGCTTTCCTTGAAGAAGCCACATGAGGTCAGTTGCAGTTGCTGATACTTTATGAGGGATCCTGAGATACCCCTGCAGGCTATACTGCTTTATATGTCACCAAGCCATCACTCCTTCTATAGTAACCACATACGACACCAGCTGTCTGGCATGGAGGCCCTCTGGGAGCTTCCCGGCACTGCACAACATATTCCTACTCCAGCTTTATGGAAGCCTGTCAGCCTTTCAGCGAACCAAACACACCCTAAAATTGCTTTATTTATCGATTTATCACTTTCATGCGTTAACTAAAAGCCAGCTTTGTATTGAGTTTCAGACCTTAATGTGTTAAAGGGGCAAAAATGATACTCACACCTGTTTGGTGCAACTATGCTAAATGCTTCCCCCTCAGCCACATGTTCCCACTCCGTCCAGCTATGATCGACCTCTACCCAAAGTCACATCGACTGGACTGCGAGCAGAGAAGCTGCTGCTGTTACTGCAGGGCTCCACTTGATGCCATCCCTGACTAGCTGAAGTGACTGGCTTACTCCGGGGCAAGAAAGAGCTTTTCTGCAGGAGGACAATGGACGAAAAATCATGCAAGCCTGAGCCGGCCACTTGAACATGGGTCTATTCCTATCAGGGTGCTAATGATGAACAGCAGTCACTTAGCAAAACTGCTAAACACCCTCAGGTAAAACCAGCTATCTTAAGCACAACACCTCCTGAAACCAGACCTTCCTATTACATTATGTTATTGACCAGACTTTGTTCATCATTCTATAATAAACTGTGTCCAATGCTTTTTCGAAAGCTGTAAAATGAAATAAGATTACAAAAAGCGATAGAGAAATATATTTAGAGCATATCATGTGTGCAAAATGAGCAACATCTGCAAAATAACCCGCTAACTCCACAACAAAACGAGAGCAAATATAAGCTTGCATCAGTAAAAACAGGTAAGTAGACTCATCAGGAAATTATAGAGAGGTGGCAAGATGCATTAAAACCTGACATGCAGAAACAGCAATTTAACAGTTTACCACCCTACTTTAATTCAACTTTAATCACATTCAACCTGACATGGCACATGGAATGACATCATGCTGCCTGAGAAATGTGCAGACTAGCAAACATTGTCCACGCAAAACAAAAGAAATTCTAGGTTAAGGTTTTATGTAAAGAAAGTGCACAGTGAGCACGTATGTATGTGTATGTGTGTGTGTGTGTGTGAGATGTGGTGATGACAGGGACTTGCTTCTGCACGACATTCTGCAAACTCAGCATCATGCCCAGCTCGCCCTTCATCTTCTCCCTGTTGGCTCGACATTCTGCCAGGTAGCGCACGGCCTGCAAGGACAAGGGCAATCGTTATCTATTCAGCGCTAAAAGCTGGCAGACCCTTTGTGATATCAGAATAGAGAGAGAGAGCTTTTAAAATGTGCGAGCATGTGCAATGGTACAATATTACATAACCAATATAAATACACATGCACTGACCCCGTGTTTACACTTCACAGGTTATCGTCAAGGAGGAACTGTTATATAAAGCCACTTAAATGTTTTGCTCACAATACAAGTCATGTACTGTACAAAAGAGTGGTGGTGGTGAAAGTTGGCAAAGGCTGCCATTTAAAGACTCTGCACTGCATTTACACCATGCAAGACAGCAGATGTCACTACTGCACAGTGTTTTTAAGTATGAAGCTTTTTAAATGTCACTACATGTCAGCTCGTGACAGTGACTTGGACACAGTGGTGGGAGAATTGGCCTCCATAATGTCACTGAAAGCTGCTTTAACACTGCTGGACAGCAGGGGGGGACAAAATATTACAAGAGTATAAAATAGCTAAATCACAGAACCAGTAGAGAACTGATTATTCAACCAAGACCAATTTGATCACAACAGCTAATGTAGATGTTTCAACTACAATGTTTGAATAATAAATTGCTCTCTTTCCGTGGTCATATTGGTTAATCAGCCCTGTAAATTTTAAGCCTTACGGTTTTACTGTAAGTAAAACAAACTATCTATGTTGTGATGAGTCTAGTATGTGCCATGAATTACAGACAAAAATAAGAAATTAGATGATGCCCACCAATAGTGCAGAGTAGACAACTTGTGGGTTTGGATGGTCCAGAAAAAGGATGAGTCCTGGCAGACAGCCTTGGTCTTCTACTATGGCTCTTCGGTTCAGGGGGTCTGCAGCAAGATCCCGCAGCTGGTTCACCACGGTCAGGGCATCCATCTCCGCACTCATGGTGCCTCTTGTCTTGATGTTACACACATCAAACCAACCTCTTTGCTTGACTGGGAAAAAAAACAAGATTTTGTGAAAAATTACCCTAACCTTTCAATAAATGTTTATGTGTAACTTTTACATGTAAAATAGAAACAAGAAGCAAATCTTTATATTTAAGAAGCTGAACTTGTAAATGTTGGGCTTTTATTCTTGTAAATGGCAATCACGTTGAAAAAATACCGAAGTTATTCACAAATTCTTTTCTGTGACTCAACTGATCAATTAGCCAAAATATACTGCAAATCTGATACAAATGAGTTCAACGTGTATACCAACAAATGTCAAAAGCCATTTTATTTATTCATACTTTTAATCTTTCTCCCTTTCTTTTTTAATAACTTGTTTCAGAATGAATTACAGCTACCTTTTAATTTAAAGTGGCAAGCAATAATTATGTAAACGTCAAGACTTTCATTGCGTCGAACCACGTTTCACTGATATGTTGGAAATTCTGAGGATGTACATCATAATAAT
>JAQNCA010000015.1:9279007-9294672 GCA_029783725.1 Acanthurus tractus
ACACACACACACACACACACACACAAAACATTTCCCATAGATAGAATAATTTTAGTGCCCATCCTCACAGAGTTGAACCCTACCCAGTATGTTTTCTTTGGCATTTTGACTTCTTTTTACAAGGCTGCCTCATAAAATCGATAGAGATACGGATAAAAACACAGAGAGACAAAAAAAAAGCAAAAAAGGCTATTTGAATGAATTAGAATTTGCTTTTGAATTGGCTTTATAGACGCAGCCCACCAACCCTTTACAGTACAAAACCATTCCTTGGTGGCAAAGTACAGATTAAACTATTAAAATATAAATTTAACACCTCTAGCAGACTTTTTATGAGTTTTTACTTGTCCACCAATTCAGTGACAATCTGCTAACCATTGCTTATTAAAATTTGACCCAAATCTAACTTTGAATATTTAATTTGCTGAATGTGAGACAAACACAAAGTTAAGACAAACTAAGCATGTCACGTGCAACTTGGAAACATACCTAACCGTGTAGTTTGCCATTGTCCTGTAGCTGTTTGCAATTGTTTATGAGTAGTAAGCTGTTTAAAGATAAACGAGTAAATTATTGGATTTATCTCCTGCGGTAGCATTATAAATCCGTTTAACTACAGGGTCAATAGTACTGTTATGTTAGGGATCAGTCAGTGCCTTTTATATTCTTTCCATAAGCCAGAAAACACACGTTTTAATTAAAGTGGTAGTCTATAATGGGCCAAATCTGTACGATGACACAATTTTCAACTTCTGTAACTTTTGACTGCATATACACTCGACATTATGACACAATGTCTATCCTGATTACACTTTAAGTGCTATTTTAAATACTTTTTGGAGTCCACAAACAAATATATCAAATCACATCAAGTTGTTTCTGACCACATTTCCTAAACAGAAAACATCAGACATGCATGTTTCATTGTTTCCATTGCTGCATTACATTCTTTTACAAATGGGCTCCAAACATGAGCTATAAACAATAAAAAAAAAAAGAAAACATTTGTTTCAGTTTCTGGACCTTCTAATACATAAACAACAATGTCTCTGGTTGTATAAGGGTGTTTCTTTTGACCTTAGATGGGAACAGGTTGACAAAATACTGATGAAGATCCCAGCAAATAAAGATGTTTTGTTTTCTGTTTTATCTTTACTTGTGTCTGCGACACCGTCCAGTGCCAACAGTGTCCCTGAGCAGCAGGCAGCTGCAGCAGCCCCAAGCTGAGTTGTAGCAGGTATGATTGTGCTAACTGCATATTTGCTCTGTCGATAGACAGCTGCTCCGGGCTACAGAGGTTTTGGCTCACCTCTCTGTGCACTCCACACATTTAAGCCCGCCCTCCAGACCCGCTCTACCTTCTGGGGCTACCCTCGTCTAGGGTTACCCATTCCACAGGGAGCCAGCATGACTGTCCGGTTGGCTCAGTGACAGACTCTGGCTATGGGACCATTTAATGACAACCATCAACGGGCTACACCACAAACACAAACATATGCAAACATAAATGTAAATGCTTTCACACTCATTACTTCATATACATAGGATTATGGCCCATCTCCTTCATGCACACACACACACACACCTGACACTGTCTGTCCTCTAAGCTCATGACAGCCGCCACTCCAAAGCTAATATTTTACCGGCTAGCAAACAGCTTGACTCAGGGTGGGTAATCTGCAAAGCTGTATTTTAGTGTCAACAGGCCTCTGTGTTTACACACAGCACTGATGGTTAGTGTGAATATTATAGATTGTGTGTATCTAACTTGGGCCGTGTGTGCCTGCATGTGAGTGTGTAAGGGGGATGGTATCGGCAGTAAGATGCGTGGGAACTGTATAATGTTGGATCCAGAGCTGGGAATGGAAGAGGAATGACCAGCACTGCCGACACTTGCCCAAACAACCTTTTGGCTAGAGCTTGCTGGCACACGCGCACGCACACGCACGCACACACACGCGCACACACACACACACACACGCACACACACACACACACACACACACACACACACACACAGACACAGACAAAAACACACAAATATATACACTAATACACACACAAATACATACATAGAGGCCAGCCACCAGCTGGCACTTAAGAGGACACTGGCACATGCTCCCTTGTGAGTCAGGAGGAGGCGGCAGTGCAAACACTCAGTCAATGTCACATTCCCACTGTAAACGGAGGGTAGAGTCACGTTTTACCCTTGAAATGGCCAGCCCACATCACACACCCCGACCACTCCTTGTAATGCCAAGTGCCAACACACACAAAACCATGGTCACCCTGTCATGGTCATGGACTCGAGCCCCTTTGAAAGCTCTGTGTTTTTAGTTTTTACGCGTCACAGCTGAGGTCCAAGGCAGGACTTAAACTTAATGTCACAGACGATTCATTAATTTTTCAAAGTCACTGTTTATCTCTCTTAGCATACACTTATCACAACTCTCGATCATATGAAACATTAGGAATGTGGTCCAGCAGTGGTTAATCTTTTTGAGATGCTTGTTTTTGTGTAGGCCTGCATGATCCTAAAGTGTTCCTCACTTGATCTTAGTGAGCATCACGTAGCATTTGAATTTGGAGGGTAAAATGACATCATATTCTGAAAGTCAAAAGTCTGTTTTGGGTTTTCAGAAACAACATGCTGGCCTCTTGCCATTTCTTTTTTTTTTTTTTTAAGATATTTTTTGGGCTTTTCATGCCTTTATTGACAGGACAGCTGAAGAGTAGACAGGAAACAGGGCGAAGAGAGGGGAGTGACATGCAGAAAGGGTCAGAGCCGGAATCGATCTCGCGACCGCTGAGTGGAGGACTCAGCCTGCCGTATATGGTCCGCCCGCTCTACCAAGTGAGCTAAACGGTGGCCCCTCTTGCCATTTCTGATGCATCCTTAGAGAACTTTATAAAGCCCACAGTGAGGTAGACAAAGCTAAGCTAATGCAACAGCAAAATAGTACCAGCTCAATTTGCATCCTTCATGCAAATACAAGAAAGAGTATGATACTTTGTACAGTCCCATAACAATAAAAAGCCTACCATAGAGGAGATAGCTACTATAAAGGTTCAACTATGAAGCAGTAGGAGGAGGTACTGACTTGGTCTCTAAGAACAATGACCAGCAGCATACTTCTTTGTTTGATAAAAGCCGTTGTGCATCTACAGTAGATCTGTCTTCGGATCAAACTTAAATTTTGAAAAGTCAGTGGAGTGGGGTAAGACACAGACATGCTGGCATAAGCAGAGCTGAGGTCAATTTTAACCCTCCAACTGGAAATATGGGTAATACAGTGCCCATTATCATGACTTCTGATCATAATTGCTCAAAGGTACGTCAAAGCAAAGGCATCTAGCTCGAAGGGAAATCTGCCAGTTTTTCATGGGCCAAATGACAGATAAACACAGATAAAACATCTAAGACGTCATCTTTGGTTTTCTTGGGGGATATCTGAGGTTTGGATTTGGGTTTACACCTCATCACTCACCCTGTCAGCAACAAGACTCACAAAGTGAAAAGAAACGTCCTATCTCTCCAGCCTTGAATAGCGATGATCAAGAGTTAAAGATAAACATCTGTCATCTGACATCTGTTAACCAAACAAAGACACTCAGTAGAGAATCTAAAAACCAGTTGAGTTTTGTAAGAGGAATGCAGCACGTTTGCTTTTCAAAATAGAAGCTTGTTTTATTTTCCCATCGACTTTAATATGGTAAGAATTGTGGGTGCCAGCGTTTAGTGGCCAGTAGATAAACTGCAGCTTTATGGACTAATGCTTTGCTCCCCTGATGAGTTGTGCTGGTGCCACTTTACATTTGACCCACAGCCTCTGGACTACAACAAGGCAGGGCTACGATTAAAATTTCTACTAATCTGCACGCTTGTGGCATTTTATTTTTCACTTCAGGCTTATGCAAAAGTGTAGAAAAACTAACTCACTTGCTATTTAAAAACAGGTCATTATCCATGTGTCTCTAACAATGCTAGATAGTGATAACTTCATAACACATTCAGAAACTCAAGTCTCATGGAAAAACCTCTTCAGATTGGCCTGATCATTATTATTCCATGTATGGTCAAATCAAGTCACAGCTGGAGTTCAGCAGAACAGAGTTAAGTACAAACTAAAACCCTCACTTTTTTCGCCTGGACTTTGTAAATTTGTGTGTGTGGGTGAGCTGCTTACACAACTATCACTACTAGTAAACACTTTGTGAAGCAAAGCCTTCAATGTAATCACGAATGAAATGAATCTTACAACATTATAAACTGAAAAATATTGAATTTAAAAAGCAAAAGCTTTCAACTAAACTTGTTGAAACGTTTCGCACAGGCATCTAAGTTACATTTTCTTGTTAAACAATGTCCTAAATTGGTTGCAGGGCACATTTTGTTTGTTTACTTTAAAATGCTTTACAAATTTAACTGAAACTCAATTCTTATATTTGGCAGACTTATGGAAACACTTTATGAGTTTTAGGTGCCTTAAACCAAACACCTGGAGTTACGGCCAGCTTGTGTGAAGAGCAAACCTGATTCAGTTTAGTTTGGAGTTTACTGCTAACATAACAGTCAGCTCATTGTGCTCTCTGCACTTCCACATGAGCTCGTTTACATATGGCTCTGTTTCTTATCTCAGCTTAGTCCCGCTGCCCAAGGTTGCGGCACTCAGGTTTCTGAGGTCAGTGGGGTCACGTGATGTCAGAACCTCTGACTGAACAAGTTACCCGACAACCTCATTGTTTCTTATTTTCTGAATCCCTCGGTTAAACAGATGTTAACAACATTATAAAGGTTCAAAGAGGTGAACTCAACAGACCTCGCTGGAATCCGCTGAAATTCTGCCAGTATAGGTGTGTTGAATAACTGCTTTTTGTCTCCATTAAGTGCTGCCTTATTGTCATGGTGATGTTTGCTCAAAGCAAACATGCTTATGGATTGGGTGTGCGTGTGTGTGTTTAAATCTTAAGACACTGGCTGAGTCGCATGAACTCCTATTCAAAACAGCCCAGTGGCTTTTTTCAAACATGCTCTCGTCATTGCATTGTGATTAAGCCGATATTGTAGTCTGACGGCCTTTGAATGGTATTCAACAGTCCACTGCGCAATGCAGTATTCCCACACCTTCTTCTTTCAAACATAGACTTTAAAACCTGCTCCTTTTTTAATTCATTCTGCATTAAAGTTTTTGTTTTTAGCTGAGGATGGGCCTATTGTACATTAAATACATAAGCTAGAGCCAAGCAAATAAGAAAGTCAGCAGTATTCCTATAAACTGACCTAATCAAAACAAAGCAGTGTGCACATCCGCACACAACACACACACATGTAAATTCCCAAGATAAAAGCAGCTGGACTCAGCACAGTTTCATAAACTGAAAGCTTCCTTCTGAGTTATGACCTCTTACAGCGCTCTGCTGTGTGGGACGGCACATTCCAGTAACTGAGTGCTAGGCCATAAACTCGTACAGGTTTGGACTGAGCGAGAGTGTGTGTGCGTTTGTGCACCAGCCGTTGCATACACAAAAGCCCTGGATGGAATCTACCTGTTGTAAGAGTGTTTTATGAGAACACTGTCCACTCTGACACACTCCAGCTGCAGTGAGGTTTTGAGAGCCAGGGCTGCTGGTTTGAGGGTAGGCCCAGAGTGAATTGGCCCAATGCCTTAGCTGCCATAGCTGCTGAATGACAGGTGCAGTGTTGTTGCTAAAGAACAAAAGCAGGCTACTTGCCAAGCAGTAATATATCTCCAACTGATGTTTTGTTTTGATCTATTTTTTTTTTACTGGCAGGTAAAGTGTCTCGAAGTGATTTAAACCTTTACACAGAGCGCTTTAAAAGGGGCCTTGTAAAAACGTGCTTTCAGCGGTGCTCTATTAAACAAGAAGAGTTAAAGAGCGGGGGAAGGGGAAAGCTTGCTTCATATTCTCACAGGCTGTCTACCCCGCACAGGAATTTCATTCATTTTTAAACATCATCCTCAGGCTCTAATTGCTTCTCTGAGCCAGCTTAACCCCCCCTCCCCTCCCAACTTGGAAGTCTTAACCTTCCGAGGAAAGCAAACAAAACCCAAATCACCAACTAGAGTGCCTGTGGACAACTATTTAGCATTTAAAACTAGCAAAACTGGTAAATAAATTCTCCCTTTGTGCATTGGCTCATCTCAATTGTCTGCAGAACTACAGTAAACATGATTAATATTCAGCCGGAGCAGTTGGCCCCTGACATTGTGTCCGTTAGTGTGTTGACGTGTGGAACCACATTCTCACGGCCGATTGCACTCGACACTGCAGCACAAAAACAGAATGGTCATGTGATAAGAGGGGCCCCATACAGAGAAACAGGGAGTGTGTGTATGTTTAAATGAAGACAGGGTGTAAGGTCTGTTTATTTACTAAACAATACACATCCTCGCTTAATAACAAACAGTGCCATTCATTCCAGTTCATTCACGTAAAAAGGAAAACCTAACATTAGCAGGGAAAGAGTTAATAGTTTTTGTGAAAGGTTGTGAAACACCAGGCTCAGAGGCTGAGCGGCTCCTTCAGCATTCTTACCACATCCTGAAACTACGTCAATCCGATGGCACTGCGCAGAAAAAAAACCTTATCGGTTCAGTTAAAATCAACAAAGTAACTCCCTCAGACAGAAGGACTGTAGTTGTGTATTCCCTCATCATTCTCTGCACAGAAACATCCATAGTGTGGATGAAACAAGCCGCGCTATCTCCTGTCCTTACGCACAGGCCTATCATCATTTCCTGTCCCTGAACATCTAAAATGAGAAGGAGTCGATCTAGGGTTGGTGGCCAACATATTCTTGATGATATCTTTGACTGTGATATGATAGATTGAGCTGACAGCAGATCAGTGTTCTCGTCTAAAGCTGCTTTCCTCCCATTACCGCAGAAGCCATGTGACTTCTCAGTCCTCATCAATACCGTGCATCTGTTTATTGATTCTTGCATCCTGCTGGAGTTTTTCTTTTTTTTAAATCCTGTCAATTACAGAGCCTCGTCAGAGCCATGTGAGTTTGTGAATGTGTTACTAGCAGCAAATCTTGACAGCCAGCAATATGGCATAGAAACTTGGTCTCAGTCCCGCCATGTACAACATCTTTCAAATGTGTGATGCCAAACTAGTATATGTGATAATACATGCATGTTTTTGTGTTTTAAATAGGAACCACATGAGGCTGTAATCGACTCCTTGGCTCACACTCCTGGTCCTTTCCTTCTGCACCAACTAATCTATCTCAGTCCTGTGCTAGTCCTTCACTCCAGAGGAGCCAGAGGGGGCCAGAATGCATCACTACAAACAAGCAAATTCAAATCATCTTCCAAGTCACTTTTAAGAATTAGTCAACAGGCATTGTAGTTAAAAACAACAGAGGCACTGTAATAGACAAATGAGCCCATTTGTTTAATGCCGTTGCTGTTTTCAACGCCTCTTCAACATCATATTTACACCCATTATAAACATTCCATGACCACAGACTGACACATTCATCTGAGAGTTGGCCGTGTCTTCAACCCTACTCTTTCGTCCTCTGTTTACAAGAGGAAATGTCTTCATCAGCGAGGGGATGGGGGGAGGTGGGGGGGGGAGGGGTAGAGGAGAAAGAGAAAGAAAGAGAGGGAGCTTGTGAGTGAGCGGAACAAGACAGCCAGAGAAAGAAAAGAGACTGAGACTTCGGCCATCTGTGAGTCTGGAAGTGAGCCAAACCACTGCCCACAGAGCCCAGGCACATGCCTAACTGCCTCTCTCTGCAATGGTAGTCCAGAGCTGCTTCCACAAACAACAGGCCTGTGGAACCACACACAAAAACACAGCAGCCACCGAGGACAAATGCACCCTTATGGTCATAAATAGGGCCCGAAACACAATATTTGTAGAAGTGTAATTGCTCTGTGACAAAGCCTGAGTGACATTGCTGTATGCGTGCATGCATGTTCACCCAATTCTGCCAGTGTTTAGGGAAAAAAAAAAACATACAAACACAAATGACTATGTCAGCAGGTCCTCATGTTCAATTACCAACTCCCTTGGTGTTTGCTCAGAGGAAAAAAAAAAAAACCTTTAAAACATCTGTTTGTATGCAGGATGAACTGATAAGAGAATGATAAGCTGAGAGGAGTTTTTACTTCTCAGATTTTCACACCTTTGAACTGAGGTGTTGAAGCAAGAACCAACAACCACCAGGGCAAAAGACAGCTTCAGGCCCCCAAGGTAGTTTTAAAAGTCATCCTAAGGCTGAGAGTGATGATGGACAGGTTGGATAATGGCTGCAAGTATAAAGGGAGTGAATGGATAGTTGGAATGATAAAATGAAAAGTTGTCCAAAATTTTATGTTATCCATCAACGACACCAATAACCCAGTGAAAATCAGAGACCACTGAAGAATAGCAACACTGAGGGCCTTTGATAACCAAGGCCATGCATTAGTCTTTGAGGGAGCTGCCTCTGATGGTGTGGTAGGTTCAAAGCGGACACACATGGGTGGTTATGTGGAGCAGCATCTTGCACAAAGCACTAATGGAAGGCCCACTGAAGAGGACACTATCTAAGTTGACAACAATGACTTAATGCTTAGTTAAAGTGTTTGCAGATGCCATAGGAGGCGCTGAAGGAGTTTCTGTTCTTAAACAGCTAGCAGAACATGATCCAAAGAGATGAGAATATACCTTGCTGCCTTTGTGCACGACCACTGAAGCAATAGCGAGAAAATGTTTCCAATTTTAAAAAGTGTTCCACTGTGAGGAAAGAGTTCATTGACGCATGACTTGATGTGCAACTTTTCTCTGGGCTGAGGTTGCAGGCACACGTGATACGCTTAGTTAAGCAAGTGTATTTCACAAAGACCTAATGGACAGTATATCATCTGAGACACATGCTTATACACAACAGTGACTCAGTGAAGGACTAATGCATTGCAAAATGCAACAACCTGCCAGTTTTTTTTGGGTACTGGAAAGTCAAGTAAAACGTGACCAAACAGCATGAACACTGTTGCTGTGGCTTACCTTATCTTTTACCACAGAGAAGAAATATAGAAGCAGGCTAACCAGAGGCACATTTTCAAGAATTCAACACTTTGCGAAAACAGGAAGTTCAAGAATGACTCAATGATTAATGTTTCTTCTGTCAATGTGTCAAGGGATGTTAACATGAATAACAGTGTGGCACGTTCCTCATGACAAATGTAACAAGTACCATGAGAGAACTGGTATACTTTAACATCCTACTGTAAGCGCTGCCAACAGGGCCTTTATCTCTGGGCAACATGCACAAATGCAAAGTGGTGACTTTGGATGTGTGGTAGGTCAGTGTTTTAGGTGCAAGAGATAAGAAAATGTGTGAATGTGTGTGCGAGTGTGTGTTTGTGCAAGAGAGTGTTCACAGTGTATGTCAGGGCCTAGATATCCAACAACCACCTGCAAGATTCCTTTGGATTATTCAAATATTTGTTTTAAGAGGTGTTGTTTTTAAGGCCTATGTGAACCCCAGAGCCAAACCCATTGTGATTACTTAAACCAGCTAAGTATAATGAATTTTATTTTATTTACCTGTGACAGCTGTCTCGGATCAGGAGCCCCGAAGAGAGAAGAGCTGGAGCTGAAACTAATGGCTCCCCTCCGGCTAAGGACATGCTTGGGAACCGGCCTGTCAAGAGGCAAAACTGGCAGCTGATAACATACTTCCATTGAATAGTCAGGGCTGGATCCGGATCAAAAATATACAAAAAAAAAAAAAAGAAAATCAACTATACAATGCAAAACAAATGCAATGCGAAAACAGATGACTGGTGACTTTAAAAAATCTCCCCAAAAAGCGAAAAAATCTTTCAATATCGTGGAAACGATCTGCTATCGAGCTGCAAAGTATTTCTGTTCATTACGAGCGACTCAAAACTTGTCCAGATCGCCTTCATTGATGCTGCGTCTTATCTACCTCCACCGTTTTACCTCCTTTGGTGTCATTCTGTATGGGGAAATTATGCTGCTGTTGCATTTGCTCCTTTCCTTCTCATTTTGCTCAAATCCGGGCCCAGGGACGACGAGACCTTCTTGCCATTTTCTGGGTCTTTATGAAAACGCTTCCTCATTTTCAAAGCAGAAAAAACGTCCACTCATTTGCGTTTCGTCGCGTCCACTGATCCGCATATCACATATCCCGAAATGAAAACAAAAGGCACGACCACTTCCAAAAAATGTCATCAACATATCATATTGTATGCAACACCGGCGGATGAGGTGAGGCAGCTCCAGGATGTGAGACCTTGTCAGCCGTGACCGGGGGGGGTTTTCTCTCATTCAGACTTACACCGGTGGCGAAACATAATCAACATGTAGGGCTTTTCCGTCTTTTTTCAGAGGCTGCATGATGAAGGAGCAGTTGTCTAATTCACCGCTGACCGTAAAGCACAAAGTGTCTGGCTCTGAGAGGGAAACCCCGACGTTCATCTCATTCACTGCGATTCCGGTGGCTTTAAAGGAAACGTAATGGCACGACGCGCGAAACTATCAACCAAAAAAAGACAAATTAATAACCTAAAGTGGGTTTATTTCCCTACGACTACCTACCTATCGTCCTAAGCATTAGCCTACTGTATGGTTTTAAAGCACACACCACCTGCCAGAGATGGTGCTGTTGGAGCGAGCAAAAAAAACGCCCTTGTCTAAATTCGGCCAATGGCGTCAAGGCAGCAATTCTAACCTCCACGCTGATTGGACAAACGCGTCCATGAAATATAAAACGAGCTACACCATTGGCTATGCGGCCAGGGCGATCCCAAGACCTATATGAGCAGTCGTTTGCAGACGGCGTGGACTTTCTCAAGGGTATTCCTCCACAACGGGGCTTGCCCTGCAGCGGTCCACATCATTGCCTGTGATTACCTTCCTCTCATGACTCATACTACTTGGGAGCTGAGACTCACCGGGAGTTTGAAATACAGCCTAGGAAATACAGCAAAATGTTGCAGCTGTGTGAAGCTGAGGCAATTTGCTCTATATGACTGCATGTGGTGACTCAAGACACATGCGGATTGTATTGTACAGTAAACTCTGAGTGTCTTATTATACAGTCTGCATGCTTTGTTTGGGTTTGTCACCATGGGCCGAATACCCAACCACAGCTTCACCAGGTGTAGCAGACATCATGCTGCTGCGAAGTGAATCGAATAATTCCCCAAGAAAAACATAAAGCATTAACAGACCAGAACAAAAATATTTTCACTGGAGGTTTCTGTGCCATGCCCATGTGCTGGGGGACAATGGAAGTGCCATGGCAACAGTCAGGCCCTATGCCAGTGAAGGCATAATCCCCTCCCTCCCCATTTTCATGAGTCTGAATGGGGTTCCCTACAGTCATTCCCCCCACAAAGAGATTTGTGCATCTTTTCAGGACACTAAGGCAACACGGCAAAACAACGAATGAGTCGCAGACAGTGGCATGGTAGGAAAGAGTACTGGAATAGCCGGAGTAGTTCAAGTGGAGGTATACTGTGGTTTGGCTTCAATTTTATTGAAAGTGGAGTACTTGAGTTTGAGCCTACTAAAGTAGATGTTTTGACTGAGTAACAACCGACAGTTACAGTTAAACAGTTACACGTATTCACCTGATAGGAAAATGTAGAACTTTGACTGAGACATTTCATTATATTTTCTGTCACGCAAACCTTTTCCAGTTTACTGACACCAAAGTGTTGAACATTTTAGGAGTTTTTAAATATTTTCTAACATGGCATAATATTTCTAACAATTTCTAACACATGGGTGAAAAGTTTCTGTAAAAATGCTACTTCATAATCCCCCCATTTAGCCATAACTGTGGTTTTCTTTGCCAAGTTTGTCTCTCAAACCTGAGTAGAAAGCTTCATAAAACATTAATAGAAGTAAGTAAAAAAGCCTCTCAGTGAGTGAGCTTCTGATAGATTTTTTTACCACCCTGAAATTTGGCTGAGAATACTCTCTAAAGCCTTTAAATCTGATTTGAACTACTACTTTTCCTTAAATGTTAGTGTAAATGACAAACACATCACTTCTTCATTCTTTGAGGTATTTGCTGCAAACAGAAGAGAGAAGGTCAACTGCACATGCACGGTTTTCTGCATTCACAGTTTACAAACCTGCTGTTGCCAGACAACTTTGAAACTGCCTGATCTGGCGTATGACTACGTCAATGGCATGTCACGTGTGTGTGCACAGGACAGCACATGTTTTACATGCTCTCCTCTAAGTATACATGTGGGGAAAGGATTTGTGAGAAATTTCTGCTAATTAATTTCTTCCATGAACGTTTTTTTCTTTTTTTTTTGCCACACTCACACATAAGCACAATCTAACACATAGACACACACCTTGGTACCACCACAGGTGCGTTTAACTGCTTTAGCTCTAGCCTCAGGAGCTTTTATGGGACAGGTGAGATGCATACCTGCCGATTCCCTCAGGTACAGCAACTGCTTATGAGGCCCCCAATGCCCCGCTCTCCTGGAAAGCTCTCTGGGGGCAGATTGCAATCCAAACCAAATCCAAACCATGGTGTCCCTAATTGATATACCTGTTACCATCTGACAACACTGTGAGCATCACAGGAGTCATTATCTGCTACTTCATTGCCCACACAGCAGTTTTACACCTTAAGTGTTCTTTGACATCCACATGAGCATTTAAAAACCACACACACACACACAGAGTCACAAACACACATGCAAGCATGCAGACAGGTTTGCATTTTTTACATTTCATGTAACTGCACATTCTCTTCTAATCTCATAATTTTCATAAAATTTAAATTTCTATCAGGATTATTAAGTGCATTTTCATCTGATATTTTACTTTTATTAAAACGATCATATTGCTTTTGTCAATTTGAAATTTTTTCTTAACCAGAACAGTATTTTTGTAGGCTACTGCAGTATATAAATGTATTGTTGTGTGTATGTAGAGCCACCTTGTGGTGAAAGTATACCATTGCAAAGAGAGTAAATCAGTAGGATCAAAAATTATTTTGAAAAACATGAAGGTTATTTACAGTAAATCTCGAGTATATTTTCAAATAGTGCAATTTGAGCTCATTTTCTAATATGATGAATCAATTGAGCAATGAAACTGTTTATAGACATACAGTCTCCAGTATACAGACAAATACACTACATAATGCCTGCCAAATACAAGCATTGCAAACCTGGCACATGGTCTTTGCAGTTCAATGACAGTTTGTTTTTCAGTACTTTCATAATGAACATACATAGTGTTAATGTTAAATTTCTAAATCCAGAGTCCTAAAATGCATGTGTATGCCAGTTATTCATGAATAATTTGTTATTCATGTTTTACTTTAGTGACAAGTGAAGTGATCATCTGTTTCCATCAGCACTATTTATACAAACTGATCATTCAATCTAAATGCCATAGGTTAAGTATTTGGTTACAAATGCAGTAAAGTCAATATGCTGTATTGAGTTTACTGGTCGCAACCTGGCCATTTTCTACCACTAGATGACACTCTTTTACTGTGTTACAGACGGGCAGGCTTGAAATTCACAACTCCTCAGCAGAAACTACAGTATAATGCTCCTTTCATCAACAATAATGTTTAGATTGTTTATTGACTGGTGTTCTTTGTTTCAAATGATGTGATGGCTGCAAAATAATATAAAAATACAAAGAAATGCAACAGTAGTACGGAAACAACGACAAAAACTGATGCTCAGGACACTGAGGTTCACCTGTTAAAACTTGGGGGTTGTCCATCAGATATCTCTGTTATTTAACTTTCTCCCTGACCCTGCATGGGCACTATCTTATAAAGTTATAAATGTCCAAACGAACGAAAAACAATCAATTAAAAAATATAAAGATAAGATGACACTAGGGCATGTGTGCATGTCTTAAATAAAAAAAGATAATTTATTTTTGTTACCAAAATTGAATGCCCACTACTTCTTGTTGAAACTGTTGGATTGTGATTTATATGGTGAGTAATTGGCCAATTCCAGATGAATCATTTTTTGTCACAGATAATTAATTGTGTAAACAAGCTAAAAGAATGAACCGAAAAAAACTGTCAGAATTGGTTGCTTGATTAATAGTTTCTGCATCAAGGAAAACTTAATTATGACTTTGTGCTACATCTTTCCTCCCCTCTTAGAGTATGCAGCAGCACCCACGATGTCAAGGCTTCAAGCAGGCTCTCGATGTGTAAAAACCAAGCTGCTGTGTGTTCAAATCCCCCCGCTTCACTTTACATTGGAATAAAGTGTTAGAGCTGGAACAGAGGCTGTGAGGTTTAAGCTAGACTGAGAGAAGCTTTTGAATGCTGAGCGCATCTCTGTTTCCCATGACCATGAGCTGCAGTGGTGCCTGTTTCAACTGACTGACGTCTCTTTTACGTCATTGCATGGGAGAGGACGTTACATAAAACTCCTTGTGGAAATCTGGCTGTTTAAATTCATCTTTCTTATCATCAAGTATGTCAAAAATGATGAAAGGCATTTGCAAATCTGAGGGTCCACATTACATTATCATGCAAATCCACTATCTGTAACCCTTTTTACACTGGCTTATCCCAGACAGGGTGGCAGATAATGGTAACAGAAAATGCAACTGCTTGTCAGCAGATTTTCACTGTAATTCTATTTTCATTATCTGTAGATTTTTTTTAGACTTGCAAGAATTCTGTTCCATTGTACTGTTTGCCACCATGTTTCATTGTAGTGCCCGGATATCTTCAAGAAAGTTGTGCAACCTTGATCCATACTGCATCTATGTATGACCAGTTTTGGATAAGATTGTAACTACCAGTTTGAAATGTGCTACAGATGTTAATGGTCAGTGTGACAAAATACCAGTTATCTTGTGTAAGTGCAGCTTCGAAGGACGTCCCTCTCTAAAAGGGCTGCGATTCATTAGAATAACCTGTTAAAGTTTTAAATTGAGGAGGGTTCACCGAGTATGAAAAGGCACCATCATCTTGAAGATCACTGGTAAAAAGTTACTATAAAAAAGGTGAAATGATTATGATTATTACAACGAACTATTATACTGAAGCAGTAATCAGCAATACAGTTCTTAATTTTCAGATTGTAAATAAAAAAACAAATCATAAAACTGCAGCAGTAATGTGTAAATGATGATAAAATGAATCAAATGTACTGGTTATGAGTTTGATTTTGAAACAGGTCAGAGCATGTAAGGATGTCAAAATTGAGGATTCTTGGTCTACCTCAGAAGAAGATCTCTAGTCGGCCTTGGATCCGCTGAACTGCTGCACACAGGAAACCAACGGGAAGTCTTTCAGCTTGCCCGGGAGCCTGGAGCCATGTTCGACGTTCTGAACCTCACAGCCTAAACAACCTATGGAGAAAATTTTAAAAAAAAACCTTTTTCTAATATCGTCAAATCAGTTTACACATAAATGAGTCAAAGGTTGAGCCTTTCACGTTGAATGGTCCTCAGTCACAAGGATCTGAGTGGACTTTTTTGAGAACTTCATATTAAACTTTATTTTGTAATTTCACCTTTTGGTGTGAAGAAATGTGTTTGAAATCTATCTACATTCTAAAGAAATAAGGAAAGTACTGATAAACAGTCTAGACTTTAAATTTAATTATTTTTTATTGTTACTTTTTAAAATTTTTTTCTTTTAGTTATTTGTG
>JAQNCA010000015.1:9294770-9320133 GCA_029783725.1 Acanthurus tractus
AAAAAAAAACCTTTTTCTAATATCGTCAAATCAGTTTACACATAAATGAGTCAAATGTTGAGCCTTTCACGTTGAATGGTCCTCAGTCACAAGGATCTGAGTGGACTTTTTTGAGAACTTTATATTAAACTTTGTTTTGTAATTTCACCTTTTGGTGTGAAGAAATGTGTTTGAAATCTCTCTACATTCTAAAAAAATAAGGAAAGTACTGATAATGATATAAAATACAGTCTAGACTTTAAATTTAATTATTTTTTATTGTTACTTTTTAAAATTTTTTTCTTTTAGTTATTTGTGTTCATAACAACCAAGTTCACAGTGAATTGTTGATAATTTTACAACTACTTGCAGAATTATTTCCACTTGGGAATTAAACTGCAACTAGGCAATAATATTTATGGTAGATAATTTCCAGTCGTTCTTTTTCCTTCTATGATCACATCTTATGAGCTGCTTTAAGGTGAAAACTTAAATTTCAGTGGGTCTTTTGAGGACAAATGTGGAAATGCAGAGATAGAATTATGTGAGAATGCTTACCAAGACCTTTTAAATCACAGCCAGTCACTGCTGCCATCTGTATGAATACAATATGACTTCCGCCGAACTGAAATATTCATACGAGGAAACAGATGGCACCCTTTGCTCTGCTCCCTGTTCTGGCCCCATATACACTTTTATCTTGCTTACGAGTAAGTAGACCTTTATGCTTGCCTTGAGCCAATGTGTAACTCTTTCTGCTGTGTATTTTTTGCCTTGGCAGTACCTACAGATCCCTTTACTAAATAAGCAAAACACACTGTATGACCACTGAGGCAATAAAGGGTCAAATTGAGCTCTTCAAACTAGCAGTTTCTTGCCTCAAAACTCATAGCAGCATCTTGTCTGGCTTGTCACCATAAGCAGTCGTCATGCTGCTCTTAATTTGTCAGTGTTCTGTCTTTATTGCATTTTTACCAAGAGGCACAGAAATATTATGAGTCAGACAGTAATGGCTTAATAATTATACATTCACCTCAGTCACAAAGACATAATCCAGAATATGTTCTTAATTGACCTCATTAGAATTCACTTTTAGGAGCCATCTAAATGGTGAGCATTTGAGCAGTATTTGCTTGTTCCTATTAAATATGTAATCAACAGATTTAAGCCTTTTAAAGACTACTAATGAAAACTGAATGAAGTGGTGGGCCCACGGCATCACAAAGTAATGAGAAAGCATCATTTGTAGTAGATGACAAGATATATACAGACAGGAAGAATCGAGTGAAACATCAATATTTACATAATGGAAACAAGGCAATATGTCTCCTGATTAACACACCATCTTTATTTTCACAGATCTAAAAATCAATATACAATTAAGATGTAGTGTGATTAAGGTGTGATGTTATAAAGGTTGTGAATTTTAACCAAATTTACACCAAATGACACATTTGAGGGGCTGGAAAATAACATTCATCATTTTCATCAATACCGTCTGTCTCAAACACTTATTTTAAAACTTGTATATGTTTTGAGCTGGTGAGAAACTTCACATTAAACTTAGTAAAACTGATTAATTCTGTGATGTACTTTTTGTTATCTAGACAAAAATGTTCAAATATGATTGACTGAAGCACTTGTGGGAAATGTGAGTGCATCAATACTGACCATTTATTCAGTATTCATGTTTATCATGTCCTCATAAACATGCATGAAAATAAGCACTCCATTTTTGGTGTGTGCATGGACATTTTAATTTCTAGTTCTGAACAGCGGAATACTACTTTATATTATTTTCTGAGTCATCCATCTAAATGTGTCTGTAGTACGCTTATAAACAAATTTCACAGTCAATGCAAATGACAATGTTTGGTTTCATCAGTAGTTGCAAGCAAATCACACACTAAACAAACCCCTTTATACTCCCTTTTAACCAGAGTGCTTGCAGGTGGGATCGTTTCCCATAAAATATGCAAATTGACAATGCAGAGCGTTCTAACCTCAACTTAAATCACAGCAGGGCTGAATATTTGTAATCTTGCCTTTGTATCTGAGTTTTGGGGAAAAAAAAGTAGGATTTTTCTGCCAAATATCCACTCACCCTGTCAACAAATGCCTAACTGTTGTCTGGTTAACAGAAGACAGCACTGACAGTTAGTTATCAGGACATTTCATCTTTTGTGATGTAAAACTCTTAGGTCAAAAGAAAAGAAAATAGCATTTTTTTTGTCCCAGTTATCCCAATAGAAAGATCTTTATTTTTTCTGAAACAAGCAGCGTGAAATTATGGACATTACAATTTATTCGTATTTATTTGTAATTTTGTTTTTTAATTTAAAAAAGACACACAAAAAACAGTTCCTCCTTCGAGCCGGATTCGAACCAGCGACCTAAGGATGGCCATGTCTTCACTACAGTCCTCCGCTCTACCAACTGAGCTATCGAAGGGAGATGCACTTCCTGTTTGAATTTTGGGATCAGATTGATAACAGTGTATAGCGGTACAACTTCAGTATGACTTAAAATACTACAATTATGCTTCCATTGTTAGTCATATCAGTTGCAGCTAGTTTTCCTGTTAACAATGTTGGAATGGGTCACGTTTACGAGGTCATACCAGCGTTGTGATGTCACGTTGATGAAGAGAACTATTTCCTTTTGTACACACGGGGAATTAGCTCAAATGGTAGAGCGCTCGCTTAGCATGCGAGAGGTAGCGGGATCGATGCCCGCATTCTCCAATGACCCTTTTGAGCCGTGTGAAAATACTTTTTCCTTTTTTAAGATACCCTCGACGACGAATCTGTTAACTTTCTTCATTGGAATAAAATCTTAAGTTGACAGAAAAAGAACATCTGAATACAACACGTTCAGCTCTTTGCAAGACTTCTAGCCTGATGGTCTATGTGCAGACCTATGTGTTTTATACTGTAAATGGTGCAAGCTAGTTAAAGTTAGCCGGATGTTCAGGTGCAAAGACTAGCAACTAACGTTAAAACTGAACAAAACACTGTTAACTAATAATTTAATACTATAACTGCATCGTAAAAATACTTTTTTTACTTCACAGTTGTTTACTGCTTTATACAACTATTGTAAAATACCTTTTGAATGGCACATTCATCTTCAATTTGATGTAGGAAATAACGTCATCGAAGAACTCGGCTGACCGGAATGGCGCCAGCTAGCGTTATCCAAAAAGTCAGGACAACATGCTAATGCTAATCACTAGCATTGACTTAAGGCTTGCATTTCACAGTGTAAATATTTACATTTCGCCCATCTATTGACCTTTAATGTAATCTAGGCCTGTTCTAAATATCCATCCACAGCCATCCACTGGCTGTAACATAAAACATAAGGTTTTGTATCTTTACGTATCTTTATCTATGACATAATTTAATTGCTATCCTTTCATCACAGCTGTGCAAAAAGTGATTTCTATATGTGATGTAAAGCCTTCACTCAGCTACATGTTTTTCTATACCGTGCAAGACACCCAGTCACCTCTGGTAGCAGTGTAGAGGCTGGCAGACAGCTGTTCAGTACTCCCTTGCTCAGTTTCAAATAAGGGCAAGGTAAAAATGGCAACCTTTGACGTGACAGCAATAGTTGCTAAAAACAGAACTGACACCAGCATGATAGGAGCCCACACCCGCTAGGACAAGAGCAGCAGGCCTACTTTTCAGCGTGACTCGGGCCCACTGTAGGCTGCTTTCATAAACGGACTCTTTGCCAGCTTTTGTGGTTTTATCTATTTTAGCTGAAGTAGATTTTTTACAAGAATGAATAACATGGAAAACTTGGAGAAACAGCTGATTTGTCCAATATGTCTGGAGATGTTTACAAAGCCTGTGGTCATCCTACCCTGCCAACACAACCTCTGCAGAAAGTGTGCCAATGATATTTTCCAGGTAAGGAACTTATCTAAATGACACTAAGTTATTAACATCAAGTTAAATATATTTATTATGGTAAACTTTCAGGAACACTGTTGTTTCATATGAGCATCTCCTGCTCAGTAAATAGTATCTGAACCATTTACATTTTAAGAACCTGCCCTAAATTAGTGATGTCTGAAAGGCCAAACATATAACTGATGTGACATTAATTACAGAATCAATAGTATCTAATATTCTCATGTAATTAGAGTATGACGGGACATCAGCTTTTATTTGCATCCCAGCTGACCATGTTTCCATATATAGTGCTGTGTTTACCAACACTATATGTGTAATCAAAAATAGCAACACAAGAAAACACTGACAGTTTGAGAGGTTCAAGACGTATTGCTTAATAAGTGTTACCCCCTTAGATAAAATGTCAGTCTAATTTGGGAGCATTGCCAAGGCAGTTCAGTGTTTTGAGATTTGCTCATGGGGTTACACTTGTTACCATGAATGATTAATCCATTGGATTGACTGTTTAGTTCACTAGATTTTTGAAACTTAAAATAATCCGTTCAAACTCTGCGCCACTATGCTATATTCAGGGTTTCACTTGCGACTGTTTATAGGCCTCAAATCCATATCTTCCAACAAGAGCCGGCTCGCTGACGTCTGGTGGCCGCTTTAGATGCCCGTCCTGCAGACATGAGGTGGTTCTGGACCGGCACGGTGTTTACGGTCTGCAGAGGAACCTGCTGGTTGAGAATATCATTGACATGTTCAAGCAAGAGTCTAGCAGGTGAGACAGAGCAGATACACAAGTGTACTACATCCATTTTCTTTGTTATGACAATGAGGACAGTGAAAAGAGGTGGTAAAGGACAATGAGGATAACCTAATGGTGTGGTGGCAGAAAGTGTAACAGTTGCTGGTTCCTGCAGCTTCTGAGTCAGAGAGCAGAAGTGGATGACAGGAGGTTTCTAGTTTCAGTCATCTATCTACACTGATGGTTTCACTAATCTGGCTGTATAGCCAAAAGGCTTGCATGACATAAGATCCACAACACTCACGCACTCTGAAGGCTCAACCTCATGCTTGATCTACATTTTGTGGCATTATTTTATTTAACCAAGTGTCATATTTTATGGATGATTTACTGATATCTTGAGTAATGGGGTAAACATGGGATAAATCAATCTGACAAAACAAGTAAGAGTTATTTATTTAGAATTGAATTTTAATACAATGCTGTGCACCTACACCCGCACCTGTATACTGCACAGTGTTACGGTGATGTATTGATTTCACTGCTGGCAGTCGATGTGTATAGCAAGGCAGGGCTGATGGATCATCAATAAACTACTGAGATGTGTACCTGTGACATTATCAAACTGACACTAAGCGTCACATCAGTATGCGCTGAAATGTACTGACACCACTGTTTCCTTTCAAATCTCTGCAGCAGCAAACCTGTGCCGGAGCCACAGAAAGAGAGTCCCATGTGTGACGTTCACGAGGATGAAAAGATCAACATTTACTGCGTCACCCATGGTGTGCCCACATGCTCCATGTGTAAGGTGTTTGGAGCTCACAAAGACTGCGAAGTGGCACCCATCACTTCTGTTTTCCAGACAAAGAAGGTGAGAGGTGTGAAACACTCATGGAGGTCATGAACACTGCTACTTCAAGATAGATAGATAGATAGACGTGTTTGTGTTAAAATAATAAAATTTTTAACAGAGTAAACATGAAAATTGCAGTCTGAGCATATTTCACTGTGACCTCCACTGGTTCAGGTCAGATTTCAGGTATTTACTCTGCAATGTTCTGCCCCCTAGACAGAGCTGAGTGACGGGATCGCCATGATGGTCGGTAACAACGACAGGATGCAAGGCATCATTAGTCAGCTAGAAGAAGCGTGTCGTGCCATAGAGGTCAGTGTCCGACTGCTGCAGCGCTTGGCCGCTCACTCACGCAGCAAGCACTCGCTCCGTTCACACACTAATGCACCTGCACTCACCTGCACAAGCCCACAAACAGACGTAATGTGTCCTTGTCACCCCCACTTACTTTGCTTTTATCTGTCTGTGAGATGTAGACAGAGAGGTGGAGAGGAAAATTAATGTTTGGGTGCCTCGGTCTGTGTTTCTTTTTTTCCACATATTCCTCTGTATGCACTTAGCAGAGCAGCGCATTTTGCCTTTGGGCGCTGACATTTAAAAACAAGCAGTGTAATTGATGATGGGGGAACAGACAGCTTTCCTATGGTTCACGTGCCACAGTTGGACGTAGTAGGGAGGAAGCTGGAGTGGTTCCAGTCCCCTATGTGTCACCCTCAGTGGCGTCACACAGGACAGACATGAATGAGCTGCGCTGCCCTCCCTGCACATATGGCACTACCGGAAGACAGGCAAACCGGAACATTTGTAATTCACAGTATTTACTGTACATAGGAAGCTATTACCTCATTTTCTGTGGTTCGATCTTTGCTTTTGAATATTCTAAACCCTGTTGTACCTTAAGGGTCCCTATCCATACATTTCTTATCTTCAAGACATGATAAATGATGAATGTAGATGAACTTTCAACATTTATGATCATTTCTGATGTGTTTGCATGTGTCTCCTTCTGTCACTCACTCATACACGAACAGGAAAATGGTCGCAGGCAGAAGAACCTTGTGTGCGAGAAGTTCGATCATCTGTACACCGTCCTGGAGGAGAAGAAGAGAGAGATGAGTCAGACGGTGACGGCCGAACAGGAAGAGAAGGTGAACTATATCCGAGGCCTAACCAGGAAGTACGGAGACCATCTGGAGGAGAGCTGTAAGATCGTGGAGAAGGGGATCCAGACTATGGAGGAGCCAGAAATGGCTTTATTTCTGCAGGTCAGAGTCGATACCAAATGAAATTTGATCTCAATATAATTTTTTATATTTTATGTACAAGTTTGATATTTGATTTTTCTTTAATTTTTCTCTTTCAGAACACAAAACCTCTCCTCAAAATGTGAGTGAATGTTTTTATGCATGAGTATTTACACTGAGTGGGTAAGAAGACAATATAAATACAATATGTTTTCTGTGTAAAAAAGATCATGTACTGTCATTTTAGATTAGAATCTCCCGATAACCACATCTGGGTTTGTTTTTTAGTGCCTCTTGTTTGTAGTTTTTTTTTTTTTTACATAATCTGTGAATGATTTGCCAAATTTACATCAACAAGGTGAAACCTGCTTTTGGGAGCTGTGAGAAGTAATAACATGAAATGTAGCAAATAACCATATTTAGCTGTGACGTCCCAAAATAACTTGCAAAATGTGCTGAACATCAAACATTGATGATCTTTAACAAGTGTTACAATTCTTATTTGAGGTGGATTTTTTTTCCCGTACAAATATGCTAAATTTCACCTTCTGCACTCAGGATTGCAGATGCATCCAGTACTGCACACTTGGACAAGGTTGAGCGCGGTTATGAGAATATGGATCATTACAACGTTGAGTTCAAGAGAGAGTGCAAGGCCCTGCGCAGCATTGACTTCATCCAAGGTGAAGGAACAGAGTCCATGACGGCAGCAGTTTTCTGTTCACAGCTAATACTCATATCAATCCTTTTTTTTTTTTTTTTTTTTTTTTAAAGTACCCTTTCTTATTCTTTCTACAGATGATGACGATGAGGACGATGAGGACGATGATGGAGAAGCAGGCGCTGAAGAGGGAGAGGGGGCCCAGACTGTTTCAGGAGGCAGCGCTGTTACAGCCGCCTCCGTCCAACCCTCTGCCCCCCAGCAGATGAACTCCTCCCCAGGCGCATCCAAAAGCACAGCTTCCACCTAGCTGTCAGCCGCCAGCCCAGATAACAACCTAAACCAGGAGCAGGATAAGTTTTGCTCCTAGACGTTGATTTCAGGCCAGTTGTGATACTTTTTCTCCAAAATTGGGGAAAAGCGAGACGGATTTAGATCTGTGCCGAAGGGGAAGTCTGAGTTGCTGAGGTAGATCTGAAGGAGGAGACAGAAGTTTCAATTCCCTCCTCTCTCTTTTATTGTGATTGTGTCACCGTGCATCACTGCATACTGACTGATTTTATACACTTTTGTCTGGTTAAATACACAGTTTGCTTTCTCCTGTAGATGTTTTTTTGACATGCTGAATGACTGACAGGCTATATGTAAATGTCTATCGGTTATTTCCCATAATTTGGTTTTAATACGTCTTTTATGTAGCTGACCTTTTGTGACTCACTGCTTAAACTACATCATTAGAGAGCATGACAAGGGGGCCCCAGGTTGTCCTCCCTGTCGTATACTACTTTATGACCGATATAACTTATGAAAAGGGTAGCAGAGTGCAAAACTATCACTGTGACATTTCAGTATTTCATACGTGCAACAGCCTGTATAATGTTTTGTGTTCTTTGTTGTGTAACACAGGTATAATTTCCTGGGATGGAAAAAACATCAAATTTAGCCATTTTATGGTGTATTATATCCTATGTGTCATTAAAGCTGAATTGTACAATTACCTACAGAATGGCGGTAGTTCTCAAGTCTTGGTCGATTCCAGATGAATAAAAAAATACAATTATCTCTATTTCTTCTCACCTTGTCCGGAATAAATTACCAATGAAATAGATTTTGTGTAACATCCTATCTGTTTGTGTGTCTGTGTGTGCTTGTGTGTACTGTAAAAAGACTTATTTTTCCTCTTTCTACCTCCCTTTATTTCTTCTTCACACACTTTTTCATTTATTTCTGGCAAAAGTAAATCCACCCAGAAAAGGCTTTGGTGCAATTTTTAGACTTTGTGTAGACAGTAAGTTCCTTTCCTACAGTGTAGTCGTGATACCATTCCAGCCTGTGCAACCTTACTACACATATCAGAATGCAGCAAGCCAGGCCACCAGCTGTCTGTTTGCTGCCCTGCTATGGTCTCACCTTGCTATTGAGGTAGTCCCATTTAATTATTGTGTGAGTGAGTTGGATCCTTTACAAATGGGCTCAATGCAGTACTAAGCCCCAAGTTGCTAAGTGGGCCAAACAGAATAGGATGACTCACAGCCACAGCTCTTGTTTAGTTTAGCCTGACACTGTGGGTCAAGGATCAGCGCAGCATGCACACACACACACACACACACACACACACACACACATTTTGTCAATCACATTCATTAGCTATCAATGGTGCTTTTTTTCAGCTGTCTGGGGCTGCTTCTCGCTGGTGTAATGAGAGTAGCGTCTTGGGGATTAAGGGTTTAGAAGAAAGGATGCTGTATGAATGTTCTTCACCTGCATGACTGCAGGCGCTCTTACAGCATCCTTTTAAACATCTCTGGTAAATGTTTTTGTTGTTGCAGCCCTTTTGTGTGTGTGTAAGAGAGGAGGCACGCTGTTAACCCACGACTTGGCTCCAGAGCAATGCCATGGTTACCCCATTTAAACTTATGTATTCAGTTAGAAAAGCCTCTCTCTATCAATCAATATTTGTGTAGGCAAGACTTATGCACTGGCAATTTTTGCTCTTCCCAACTGTTTGCTTTCTCACCATGAACCAAAAAAACAGCATGCAGTTTTTTCTAATGTAGGACTGCAAATCTCTTCATCGGGATTAAGAAAAAATTATGTTAGTCAAATTAGTAATTAAAATATGTGGGAATAGTTAGTTTTCATGAGAGTTAATATTAACTCATGTGTAAGGATATCCACAGAGAAGTGTAGGCATTGCTTTTAACTTTTTATTAAAAAATATAGATATAAGACGTTCTCTTGCACAACAGAAAATGACTGGTTGCACAGAAGTTTATTAACAAACATAAATATCATAAATACAGTGGTCCATGATCTAAAACAAAATGCCAATTTTGTCAATGCAGTATTTTATGTTTTCATCAAAAGTATTTCACCTCAGATATGAGAACGGTGTAATTCTACAGATTTGACATCAACATTAAAATGGCAAAGGTACATTTGGATCATTATAGGCTGAGTCAAGCCCGTTTACGCTCCATAGTTTGAGGTTAAAGCTATAAATAATAGAGTGATAAAGCAGCACTATATTGTACAGAGCATGTTTTGTGCTGATGGTAAAAATACAAAAAAAGAGAAGAAGAAAGAGGATGGAGATCTTTGGCGGACTGGAAAGAGGTCTTCATTTCCCGAAGAGCTCCATCATTCTTCTGTTATTTTGGGCTTGCTGGGCCAGCTGTTCCGCCCTGGACATCTCCATCATCTCTCGGAGCAGATGAAAGGTCAGGTCCAGGGATATCGGCGGGTCCTCGGACCTCCTTCCCCTCTCCATCGACTCATCCCCGCGGTCTCCGAAGCCGCTTATGAGCGCCCTGATGTTCCCAACTTTCCCTTGTAAAAGACGCCGCGTCAGCTGGAGTTGCAACGCTCTGTTGTAGATGGCAGGTGATCCGCCGGGATACATGGAGGATGATGGGAAAGAGTTAGAGTCCCCGTTCCCCAGTCGGATGAAATACTCCTCCCCAAGCCGCTCCAGGATGGGACCAGACTGCTGCTGCTGCTGCTCGGAGTTTTGCGTTTGGGGAGCTGGGACGCGCAGGGCACCGCCAGGGCTCTCAATAGCCCGACATTCGTAGCGGGGTAAGAAGGCAACTAGCAGAATCACGGTGGTACCAAGTAAATTGAGCTTCATGTCAGGATATCAACAGGAATTCTGAGGAGAAAAGCAAATGTCGGTGTTATTTTCATGCAATGCTTCTGAAATCTGCTGCGTAATAAGGAATTTACGCACGCAAAACAGGCACAGAAATGGGAAATATTACGCGCTTAAAGAAGATTTTTTGTTCAGTAATGAACAAACTGTGAGTGTTTGGATAATATTTCCTGCCATTAATACTTATTTACACTTCGATAAAAAAAAAAAACAAGTTTGAAAATGTAATGCAACTGGAAAAGACAAATATCCAAATATCCAATATACTTGGTGATCCGCAAATAAATTTGTCAAAGCGTTTGTGAAACCTACTTCAATAGATTTATTTGGAAATAAGTCGTATTGAGAAAACAGGAATATTTGACATGCCAGAGAAAACATGCAGACAAACTCACAGTATGTGTTAAATAAGTGAAGCTTTTCGTACCTTCAGTCTTTAGAGGAGGTCCAGTACAGCCGTGTAGGTTGCCAGGTAGTTGGCGAGATGCCGCCCTCCTTCACTTCCTTGAAGAAACAAGTAAATAGTTACTTAAAGAGAAGATGCTGAATGGACTTATATAGCCACCCTCACTATAAGTGTCGCGCTCAAGCTGAGATTGAGTCTGCGCGTTCTAGCATGGGTGTAACGTGAATGGACGCCTCTGACAAAGTGCTTTAGTTTAGATGAGATGAGTCATATGTGAGTGTGCGCGCGCGTGCACGAGCGTCTACCTCTGCGCTTTTAGAATAGCCCTATAGGTGCCACACCTGCTGGCATTTTCACTTCGATCAGTTAGTTCAGAGTAATTGCAGAGCTTTTGGATTGTGGGAGGAAAATAGTCAAAAGTGGAAAACTCTGCATGAAGAAGAGATAACTTTGAAACTGTGCGTTTTTTTCTGTGTCTTAGTCACAGCTCTTTTTTGTTTGATGTTTCCAAAAATAGATTCAAATGTGCTTTGCATGACAAAAATAGTTAAATGACAAACAGTAACTGCTTTATTTGAACAAGCTGGTACTAATAAGAGAGCCACACTGTAAAATATTGATGAATGAATGAATAAGAGACTAAACATACTTGAAATGCATCAAATAGTTGCAGAAACAACAGGTATACTTCGGTGTTATCTGCAAGCCTGCAGGGCTGTCTGCATATTGCAGCTCACTAATGATTCCAAAGCTGTTTCCTAGTTGACCTGTGTTGAATTCAGTGAATGTGCATCTGCAAGCCGCTCAGGCTGGGGGGGGGGGGGAGCATTGTCTCCCAGTGATTCATTGCCTCACATACGTACGTCACTACCTCTGCCACTGGGTGCCTCAGCCACCTCACTCTGGAGGGGCCCAACGCCAAGCCACGCTCTCAAGATGGAGAGCTTAATCCAATATCAGACGAGCCATTAGAATCTTAAGCAGTTTGATGATATTAAGTAGACCTCTTGCAGCTTCGGAGCAATGCAATGAAATAACTCCTCACTAATACTTATGTCTGTGGATTCGCATAAGGTAAAGCACGTTAGGCATGAATGATAAGCAAAAGTTTGCACTTTCCCACTTAAGCAATTTCTCCATGTGGGTTAAGTCACCATTCACAATGTGGTAAAACCATTCCCATTAATCCTTATCTGTGGATCCATTTCACCAGACATTCGGCCTGTCTCACAAAAAAGTTCCAGATGCAGAGGTCAAAGTGACTTAGCGCACACTGTGCACTCAAGTAATAAAAGCCAATTTAAGAGAGAGAAGAGGCGAACATTTGTAAATGTGGTGATGGAACACAAGGTGGATTTTTCCTTATGAATTTGCGCCATCTTTTCCAAAATTCACATATTATCTGTAGACACTTAAGCGAGCAGGCATTAGTGTGTAATACTCAGTGGGTGTGAAAATGTTTCTCCTATAGCATCTCCACTTTGTCGCTCGTCATGCGCCTTGCTGCTCCAGGGAAGGTGTCAGGTCCCATCATGAGAAACACATGTTGGCTGACACAAATAGAAAACACCGCCAGATGAGAGAGAGTGGCTGCTCTTGGTCAACTCATGTCACCTCATTTTCAAATCACTGTCCCTGTACAAATCACTGGGAGAGAAATCCTCTCCTGTGACGCCACCCCGGAAAAAAAGGCTCAGGCTTAATACATTATCCTTTTGTTTCCTCAATTAGAGCAAGTCTCTCAGACGATTAGATTAGATTAGATTAAATAAAAATTAAATGATTCCTCAGGGAAAACTGGGATGTTAGCACATATTATGACCTTTGTTTCTGACCTGTTCCTGCAAGTAGACAATGCAAATTTAACAATAAGATAGAGATGTAGATCCTAGAGTGGAAAGTTTAAACCCTGACAGCAAACATTGCAAACTGCTTTGGACGAAGGATTCACAAAACAGCTGTAAGACGAACAAACTCCATAGCAACCATTGATCACTTCCCTTTCTAATTGTGATCTGCTGCATGGGACAAGTGCTTCACGCTGAACTGTCCCTACCCAAATAATTGGACTGCTTTCCCCAGTGGATTGAGCTGTGTTTTTCCTAATACTTCCGGTGTGTCGTTCGACTTTCACAAACTCATTTCCATAAACAAGGTCACTCTGGCTGTTTAAATGAGTGTAAACAGGTATTCTGGTGCCGAACGCTAGGGCCGCACAGCCCAGGGCTCCACACTCAGACCACCGCCTGACCTCGTACTGTAGCTCAGGTGTCCTTCTTGTTTATAGTCCGGTGATATAACCTGTTATGAGAACACCTCTCTAATAGAAGTGAGAGCTTGGCCTTTCAGTTTGAGAAAAAAAAGACGTGGAAAATTTTTACAGAAATGGCATGTCTTGTTTTACAATTAACCACAAAACTACACCAGGCTCTCATACAAGCGCCCACTAGATGGATAAGTAATTAAATGTTCAGTCATGGCAGGTGAAGGCTAAACAGACTTATTAATTATGCAGAATGAAAGCTGCTTGCCAGTATCCCCTCCGGTTTACTTGACGTTTAAGTATTCTTCAGTGCAACTCAGCTGCTTTTTTAAAGGAGCTGCTGTGAATTTATCTTGTCGCATGTTTCAAGACATTTGAAGTAAGTTAAAACAATCTATTAAAGCTCTTCAAGTGATCTCCTTCTGAAAAATTTAATGCGAGACAGCTGGCTTTCCTGTGCTTCTTGTCAGGTTTGCATGCAATTTAACAGTATGCATGCAGCCTGCATGAGAATGTGTGAAGCAAAGCTGTCCATAATGCAGCGAAACCCCTAAGGGCTGTTCTGTCTATATGGATTTCACATGTGCAGCTCTGAAGGTGTTAAACCAGAGGCTCCACTAATGCTTGTTCACATAATAGACGCCAATCTCCTCTTACAAGGATGGAGGAAGGAAAATAACGTCTGCAGGACAATATTTAATCCCCTCTATGTTGAAACTACTTTTTCTATTTGCTTAAAACCATGGCTGGATTTCTAGTTCAAATAACAACTTAAATTGTAATTACTTTCAAAGGCTTATCATTTAATCAAACAGTAAGTATTTAAGTCTAACCATTTTTCTGTTTATCTATCTAATCAGCGAAATATATTAAACAGAAGAAGTCTGGTGTTTGTATTTTTTTTATTTGGCTAACAAAATCTTGTGAAGCACCAAAGCCAACCATTTTTATTTTCTTACACCTCAACCTTTTATGGCACTCAAACACCAGGTGGTTTAAAACAGGTCACAAATACAAAGTTTCATTTCTATAAAAGCCCCAATAATTTCCAAGAGCAGCTGCAGATTTTATCTCAGAGTGCTCAAACAAGAGTGCAATAGGTCCAAACTATATAATACACATTTAGTGGGCCAGTTACTGTTCAGAGCTCTGCGATAGGACATGTTGGAAAAAACAGAAAGTACCCATGTTCATCTTAATCATCTTAATGCCACCCAGTGCAACAGTAAAGCTCAGCAATGCTTTTCCATTTTTTCTGGACAAAAAATGAAGCTATGTGGCACGGAAAAAGGAAAAAAGGAACAGGAGTATAAATGTTTTCAGTGATAGAAAAAAATCAGTTTCTCATCTGAATTTAGACAAATATTCACAGGACCAAAATGTAGATTTTCTTTAAAATTAACTTAATTTTCGCTGCACTTCAACAAGAAAATGAACTGCTTGCCTTGCTGTCTAACACTCAGAATGTGTATTGAAGGTCTTGTGTTTGCTGGCAACTGTGGGATCATTTCTATCTGCCAAAATGAGATGTATAGATTGAAGGATTTTGCCCCACTTTAGAAAATGTTAAACATTCTACCTCCATGCATAATGTCACGGTATGACATGTTGTTATATTTGCAGTGTTTGACTGATGCTTTACTCAAACGCATGGCAGCAGATGACCACTCTTTCACTGTGCAGATTTGACTGCTTCATAATGTGACAATCTCAAGAGAAATCTAGGACAAAACCATTCCACCAAAATTGTAACCCAGTTTTCTTTTTTTTCCTTTAATAACACACTTTGAGCATAATTGGCTCTTAGGGACCCCCTCAGTCTGAACATACAATGCTGATACCGTCTTCCCCATGTAGTCTCATTGCTAAGGTTTGACTCTTTTATAGCTTAGTGTTTCTGTCAAAATACCGGGTCTCTTAATTCTTTACGAAAGCCGTAACATTTGAGGAGAACTAAGTAGCCTCAGGGCCTGAGAGAGGAATGACTGACAAACTTCATATGCAGTGACACTGACAGTTATCATGCTGGCCGACATGACAGAAGACAGCCAGAGAAGAGAAACACATCAAATGGATTTCTTTAGTTTGGACTTGGCTTGTCTCTGAGCATCAATGACCTCAAAACTCCCCCTTTTTCTTTGAACACAGCTACTCTCATCCCATGCAACTATCAGAGGCATAAGGGCTGAAATGGTTGAACGGGTTTCTCCTTGTCTCTGTGGGTGTATGTCACTTTGGTCCGTCTTACAGTGTTCAGTGGTTAAGTCATGAGGACTTTTTATCTGAGTTAATATCCAAAGCAAGTTCATCAGACCAAAGCTGCCAATATACAGATTAAAATGGTTATGCCTGATATTATATAACCACTTTTCCTTATGTAATATTTCAATGGGCACAATGGCCAAAGTCTTCCCAGGCGTTTGTTTGCTTTTGAAGAGCAGATGCAGTCAGTTTGGGTAGATGTAGGATGGATTTATTGTGAAGTGCAGTGCTAATGAGAGAAAATGGTCAGCGTAGGTGGAGGAACTTCTTTCTTTCTTTCTTTCAAACAAAAGGATTCAGAAAGAGCTGTGGTTCATCATGAGGATAGCGAGACTGCATTGGTTAGAAAGCCACATCTAACACCAGATAGCAGATGTCAAAGGACGCATTTGACATCAATTATGTCAGAGCTGACTTCTTGGCCCTTGTCTGTGAGAAATCAGAGATGTCATCTTGTCATTTTGAGCGGTGACTTGCTTCATCGATTAGAATTAAAACTGCTTGTTTTCAAGAAAGCCTGTCCCTGCCTCTCCACATACAGGAAACTGCCTGCCTTCTCCTAAAGCCATGAGCACAAAAACCTCTCAGATCGTCGCACTGGGCATTTGCCTCATAGCACACATAATGGATGTCCTCCACCACATTAGACAGGACGCAGGCCAGTGAAGATGCAGAGAAATCAGTTGTGTTTGTGCGGGACAGGATGCATTGTTGTTTTCCAAACTGTGCATTTAAAAAAAACGTCTAATGAGGAAAACAATTCGCCCGGACTGTCAAGAAATATCTGGATAAGAAATAGCTTGACAGCCTTTGTTTCAGAACGGAAACCAACCTGACCACACAAATGTAGTCCCTGTTTTTTTTTTTTTTTTGTCTGTATCACATCAGAAGGTAATTAGAAATATGTCTGTCCAATAAAAAACATGCTGCACATAACTGACCTCGTTATCTGAGCTTGTTTTACCCTTAAGTAAATCAAATGACTCATCCCTGGTTTTGTTGTCTCTGTTTTATTGATCGGAAGATGAAGTGAGGGTTTTTCTACAGTGAGTTGCAAAGCATTCTTCTTCTTCTCCTGTTGTTTGAGTAGGTGTCTACTCTCTCCCTCCATGGTTTCTCTCTGATCATCGGCGAGGAGCTAACGGGCACTGATCGCACAGTGGCACCAGACCAACATAAAAAAAAAAATGAGACAATTACACCAGACAGCAGCACTCAGGATAGTTTTAGAACAGCACAAAAAAGAAAAGATAGAAGAAAGATGGAAGACATTTAACAAAAAATGAACTCTGTGGGAAAAAAAGAGTTTTGCTTTTGTTAATGTGCAGTGAATAATATGTTTTTAATAAATTAAAATGTGGTGTTGAGAGCATAAACTGTGTCACAGAATTGCTGCCGGACTGAACTTTGTTCCTCTGTGATTCATTCATTTGAGTGGCTGTAATTTAAAAGCTTCCAGAGCTTGGCATCAATCAACCGAACTATTCAAATAAAACTAATGTAATGAATCAATCAACAGAGATACACGCATTAATCTGCCTCCCTGCCAGAAGCCTGTCAACATCAGGCTTAACCCTCCAGAAAGAGGGAGAGAGTGAATGTACAGTACGGAGGCTTATGATTAGAGGTACGGAAAAGACACAAGTGGGACACAGAGAGGAGGAAGAGGCAGGTACGGCCAGGACGGATGGCAGGTAGTTGGACACGCGAGCTGGTCTCGTCTTGTAAATTCATCAGCGTGATTGATTAGACGACTCAGGGGTGACATCGTTTCTTGGGATGAGCAACATAGAGAGGCAGCTGTCAGACAGAGAAGAGGTGCCAGGAACAGCAGTGTCCTTCACTGTCCCCGCTTTTTCCAGCGACGACGGGAGGTCATCCAAACATTTAGCTGTACAGAGGATCTGGTGCAGTCGTCACACGAGCGGTTTATGTAGAAACTTAACTTTGATGTTTTGGGAAAGTGGCCTTGAGTCAAACATGCTTCATAGATAATTCACACAAATTTGTCTTTCAACAGTCGATGCCTCCAAAATTATAATTCTGCACAAGAGCTGAGGCACTACTTGATTCACAAGGTCAAAACCAAAGTCACTAACTAAGCATTTTAAAGAATGACAGCCAATATTTACATTTAAACACAAGCATATAACATGACAAAGTTTAGATGGAGATAAGGATCTCTTGTAGGAAATCTAGGTAGTTTTGAGATATATGCAAATGTCAAAAGGTAACAAAATTTGGATTCGAGTCCCTCCAAAGCTCACAATTAAAAAGCTGCAACTAATTTGTTTGATAGAAAGGCACTCTACAGGCACATATCCTGCTATCGTAAAGAGCTCAAAAAATTATCTACAAGCAAAACATGAAAGCAGGCAGATTAAAGAAACAATAAGGGAGTTTAAATGATGCAAAGCTGTTATAAAAGTAACAAATAAAGCAGGAAATACAAAACTGAACCAGAATGGCTAAAAGAACACATGAAGGTGCAAACACAGAAACCAGGAAACAAGGGAGATAAACTGACAAAGAGAGGTGGAAAAATGCAGACTAGGGAGGCAGATAAGGGACAGGTGAAACTAATCAACGATAAAAAAAACAAGAAAGCAACACATATCATGTCACCTGTAACATGTTGATGTGTCATCATGTCATTTTCAGGTTTTAAAAGTTAAAATAAAGTCAAAAGCCTCTTGGTATATCAGCTTTTTTCCACGTCAGTGCATCAGTCAGACTCTGTGCACATGCACTTTGCTCTAATGGTATTAGTAATAGAAGCATTAAACTGTGCAGCACAAAATGGCACCAACAAACTAAATGTTCACCAGCCCGTGTGTCACTTTAAGGTAATTGCACTTTTCTGCAATAAAAACCTTGTATCACCAAATTTTGTGACTTTGTATATAAGAAAAAACATCGTCACATAGCAAAAGAACAGGATGAAAGGTTGACATTTGAGGATAATTGTTTTTTTCTCAGGCAGTTATGATATAAACCTTTTTATATAATAAATTATAGTGTTTGTCAGTTATTTACAAGGATTTCCCAAAGTCAAGCCGCCTTATCTTCAGCCCAGTATGCAGAAACTCTCTCCTTCTGTGTTCTCTGGAGCTTTATTTACTCGGTTCTGTCCTGCTACGGGCGAAAAAAATTAGTTTCTGTTCAAATGCTCTGAATTGCAGCTGCCAGGCCGTTGTTATGTTGCCAAGCATATTGACCTTGTAAAAGACTTTGCAAATGGATATGTTAAAGCATTGCTGTTTCTGAGCCCAGGGGGACACGCGTGGTCTTCACACAGTCACCGCTTCGGCTTCTTCGGCGATGGCAGCACATCACAGGTTGCCCACAATGCTCTCCATCTCTTTTTTCTTTATGCTGCCTCAGTGTATCCACTGTGTCTGCTTAGGCTACTTTGGCAGCCCTCAGGATATCCTACTGGTGATGCACTGATGCTTCTACCAGTTGCCTGTTTTGGTTTCGTTTCATTCGGGGTTATCTGTGTCAACCTTGTTGTGTTTTCTCTTGTTCAAAGTGCTGCCGCTCACTGCTCAGCTGCCTCTTTCATGCTCTATTTTCATGACTACACCTCCCACTTTTGGCCTCTCTTGGCATCAAGATTTGGCACTTTTGAATCCTCCGTTAGAATTAAATAACCTCTATCTGTAGATTTAACAGCTTCAGTTATCTTGCTAACTCTGACCTCTGCATGTAGTCTAAGCAGCTTACCACATCCTGCCTCAGCTGCTAAATCTCCTCTTTGTTGTAAGGTTCACATTATACCATCTTCTTAATCTTTAGAAAAGCCTCTTCAGTCTCCAAAAAACCCGTCCTCTCCATGCAGTGTATTCTTCTACCTTACCGAGTACCTTAACAATCATTTCCTACAGTAAATCTCAGTAGTCATGAAAGACGATGAGCAGCTAAGACAAACATCATCATAGTAACTGATTGTCATGTAACCTTGGATGTGTTTTTTGCTGTTTCTCCAACCTCAATTAATTTTTGATCTTTTCCTGCCCTGTCCAAGAGCTCTGTTGTGGCACCGACATTTTTTAGCTATCTATTTATAGCACAATTCAATGTGTCGCTCTCACTACACAGTCAATTCCTGTGACAGCCTACAACAAACACTCCCTTTGATAAATGACTATATACAAACTTGCCTTGTGTTTAAAAGGCAACACTCACTTTGCTGACCCAGAAAGCGTTTTTTAATTATGTTTCTTGGGAAGAAAAATTAATGAACGTCACATGAAGTGAAATTGACGCACGTCTTTGTCGCCCTTGCTCTGTCGAGACGGCAATTTAGATTAGCTTTCACGATTCCTTGCAATTAAATTATGGCCCCTTTTAAAAACCCACTAAGTGCTCTGTGATGGCAGGATGTTGTGATTGCTTTAGAGCATGTTCTGCTGCAGGATACTGTAAATAGAGGAAATTAATTTCATCTTAGATTTAAGTACCTGCATCTACAAAGCCAATTTTTGTTTAGACTACACTCTTAAAAAACATTACTACCTAACTTTAGAAATTGCAGCTTTAATATCAGTTGATGGTAAAGTCTTTGCACTTTGATCATCTGTTTCTGCACCAAGTTGACTTGGGTGACCGTGACAGAAACTCCATGTGACACTGCACCTTGTATACTAACAACTATTTCTCATTTTGGTGAAGCTGGATCATATCTTATGTAGAAAGTGCTTTCTGGTTTTCCAGATGTTCTCCATTGGCTCTGCACCTCCACCACTGTGCAGGTTAACCCAGCAAAGAACGCTGACAAGAAGCTGAAAGTAGCATCAGGATGTCGAGTTGGGCGAGCTGGTCTTCTGTTGATAATCACAACCAGGCTCAGCAGCTTCTATGGACAGCATGCTAAAGGCAAAGAAACAGAAAAGGACATTAAAGGAGATAGCTAAGAAGTGAAAAAGAGACAAGAGTGAATCTCAGACTGGTGTTTAGTTGGGAAAATGTTTTGCAAAAATAAAAAGCTGCAAAACAGCCGCAGCTGTTCTTGTTGGTGTTAAACTCAAGTCTCATTAGCTTGATTGCTGAGTTTTGTGTCTGCATTGTTGCACTTGCTTAATGTTTAGATGTCATCAAAAGTTATTGACTCTTGTTTTATCATTAGCTATGTCATCCTATTCAAAAAAGGAGACTTAGCTTGTAAATGTTATCATCAGGTGTTGGTAGTGTTTTGTCTCTGGTTCAGGTTACTCGTCAATTTAATACAAAAACCTGGATTTTTTAATTTGTGAAAATGGAGTTGCACTCAGAGACTAGGGGGGCACCGAATTGCAGAAAATACAATGTTTTTAAAGTTATGTTTCTTTAGTAAGTCTTTGTAGAGAAAATAACCAAAATGTAACTCACAAAGTTTTCCAAGAACTTTCAATTTGATCACTGAACTGCTCTGTGACCACCGTTCACAAGCTGTGTTTTTTAATTAGATTGTTTTTTTCTCTCTCTCCTCTCAATCCCTCCTGATGTGTCCAGCTCACTGGGCTGTGCACACAACTCCCACACAGGCGATTGTCAACTCAGGTGGGCTTCCCCAAGCTCCTTGACCCCTCTCAACATTGGCGAGCATGAATTACATTAGCCACAGTTATGTAAACATTAATTAGATGAGGGATTTAGACCACGGCACAATACCAGTGTCTTGCTCTGCAAAGAGCTGGAGGCCAGAGCTCTGCTGTCAATATTTTTTTCTCTTTTGTATCCGACTACATGTGTTTGTATGTGTGAGTACGTGTCTCTCATGCTCACAACAATGTATATATTAATATACCTCCAGTAGAAAGCAGGCCAAGCTGAGACTAAGTATAAGCAGCCTTTTGCCTGAATGCGCTGTGTGATATAACACTGAGCCCCAGGGTGGATAGTTTAACTTGGATAGGCAATGACTTTCAAACAGGGCAGAAGGAACAAGAGCCTAACTAACCAACCACAAGTAGGTTGTAGATTTCCAGAGGCGAGTTACACAATTGCAGTTTAGATGCTGCCATGTTGCACCCTCCTCCCTGCCTGAAACGGCATATAAAGGCTCCCATGATGGATCAGGCATCTGTTATCTGTTCTAAATCATCTGAGACACTGAATCATTATGTTTTATTTGGGGGGGGGTTTGCATATGGAGTTGAGGCCTTGCGGCTGTCACTCTGCATTACCCTCCATCAACACTGTGGTGTATACAAGCAATTAGCAAATTAAAACTGGAGTGTAAATTATCCATAAATCTGTGCTTTGGAAAAGAAAAAAAAAGTCAGATAAACTCAAAATAAACCTGAGAATTAGCACAGGGCTGGTGATGTTTGGTTTCACTTTGAGGTGCTTTTTTTAGAAAAAGAGGGTGAAAAAAAGGAACGTATGAGATTGTGTGTGTGTGTGTGAGAGAGAGAGTGTGTGTGTTATTCTCATGGCAAAGGTTAAAATGTTTGAGGAAACTGTAGGTAATAGGAATAAAAAGCCTGTTTCTTCCTCAAGAGTAATCCGAATTCAAAACCACCACCTCTCGTCTAAACTTAGACCCTGACCGAGTGTGGACAAAATAACAGAAACACCATAGAATGTGAAGCACTGAGTAGGAGAGCGGCATCTCACTTTGCTTTGAAAACAGATTGAAGTCTTCTTTAGATGCTGTCACAGTCTGAAACTGTGTTTATTGAATAGAAAAAAATCCCCTCTTTGAATGATGAAGAAGGTGGAAATACGCTTTGCATGCAAAGATCCAAAACTTCCCACCAACGTTCATTGATGTTTAGATCTTTTCATTTCTCAGAGGTGCAGGTTTTTATGCTCCTTACAACAGGTTTGGCTTCTTTGTGCACAGGCGTTGGATAGAAAGTTGCTTCTGAAAGGCAGACCTGCCATACATCCGAGTTTGTATGCTGAAGGTCACGATCAACAGTTTCATCTACAGAATGAGTGGCAAAGGTTCAATTTAGTGGCCTTATTTGAGGCTGTACATCCAAGGCACTTAACCAACACACTCTAAAGTGTCCATTTGTGACAAGCTCTCCCCTTTGCTGATGCACTTTGTCTCCATCCGACACCAGCTGTTGTGATTTCAGTCGGTTTCCTCATGTTGCTTTGCAAAAATACTATAATTGTTTAAAAGCCGACACATTTGGCTAATAGGCAATCAACATATGAATGACTCACCTTTGCATTTGAAATTGTAATGTGTGAATTTCGTTTTGTTAATTGGTGTTTTTTACACCACTTGCAAAGACCCAGGATTGGCTTTTAAATGCAAATCAAAGAGTTCACAGTCAAACGAGTGTTAGCAGTAAAAAATCATTTTCACCCTCACTCACTGATATGAACATACAGTGAACTTGCTGATTAATTTTTCCTGATCAGTTTAACACGACCGGCGCTTTAACCCCCAGATCAAATGTCATTTTAGGAACCATTTTAGAGTGTTTGACTATTCTAAACCACCTCGTGAAATTCTCCTAAATTGTTTTACTTACTCAAACTCTAGGGCATGTGGAGGAAAAAAGCAAGGATTACATTTACATATCAAAGCAAGCATACCGGCGCTCGAGGGCCCCTGCATAGATGTATGTGATCCATATTATTTATAGCTCGGGAACGTCCCCTGGGATCCTGATGCTGTTCAGCATCTTTCATGCTACAAGTGAGGGCAACTGGGTGACTGTAGCTTTCAATTAGCGACTGTTGCATCATGTCAGGCTAAAGGTTTGCATAGTGCGTGACCAACATTTAATCACAGCATTGATCAGACAACTTTTTGGAGAACAAAGCAAAACTGGCTGACAGGAGTCACTTTCAGGGACGCAGCCATGACTGCATGAGGACTGTATGTTAGCGAAGCTGAACCTCTGCTCCCACATGGATCTGCTCATACAGGGATGCTTAGCATGCTAGCGACACATTGACACTCTATTAGCAATAAGTGACAGTGGCCCTGAGGAAGAGTGGAGCAAGGTGACTTCTGCCCTTTTGCTAATGAGCACAGCTCCTCTGACTTATTCAGCAACATTGACTGATACAGGAGGAGTCGCTCCCGTTGAATGGCGCGGTATTCCCTTGTGAGCATCCTGGAATCTCTGCAGGTGTAATGCTCTGCGCTGATTATTATCAAGAGCACATGCGACATCATCATCTGCTGCAGATGCAGGCCAAGTAAGGTCAGAGGAGGACTAATGGATTTTCCTGCTGGGCGGATAGAAATGGGAAATGTGAAAACTTCATCGTCACTGCCAGAATAAATTAAACAGCTTGTAAAAAAATAAGATGACGAGATACAAAAAGAAAAAAAAAACAATCTCATCTCTAAACTTGACTTTTATGTGAATAATTTTCAGTCATCCTTTCAGTACACACACATGTCTCCCACTGAACTGTTTCCACTTCTTGTCTGAAAAAAATCTAAGGTTTTGAAGTTCAGCGGATTGACAAAATGTCCAAATGACTCTACAAATTCCTCTTCAAACATCAGCAGCCCACGACAGAGACAACGGCTCCTCCACAGTGTCTTCTCTGAAAAGGCCAATTTGTCATTTGTCAGAACATATATTTTATTTGAAACAGTTTCTTACAGTATCATTTTTTCTTTCATTCCCCGTGGTCCGTTGCCATCAAATCAGTTGGCGTCAAGTTGAGTAGCACTTAGTGGCTAAAAGCCTTCTTGTCTTCGATAAAGTGTCTGAAGGGGACGTCATCAGAGTGGCTTGCTCTCTTTTTAGATGCCACACTTTTGGTTAGTCGGTGCTCATTACATTGTATTAAAAAACAGTGATTTACATGAAACTCCATGCATCCTGTAAGCTCCAAATTGCTTATATATTATCAATAATATAGCATAATAATAATTAATAATAATAAAGCATGTTTTTTGCCCAAAATAATGTCTTTTTGACCAAAATCTACATCCCTGATGCAGTGAACAATTTCCCAGAGGAATTAGTGGCTGTCTGCATTCATTAGGCTCAGTATCAGTCTAATTATGCGCCAATGTGCATCTACGGACTAATTAACGAGGGATCAATAAGGGCCCTGGATGCCCCTCACGTAAGGGCCTGGTGCTCAGCCCCCTCATTATTGGAGCTGCACCGAAGCTTCAAAGAGGATTTCTCAGGCTCTACCCGAGGGGCTGGATGACACATTATAGGCTGCACAGGTTTGGCAAAACTTGGTGTTTCTGCTCCTCTCCCTCTTTTTCAGTGAGTGTGTGTGTTGTTGGATCTGATTATAAGTATGTGAAAAATACCACAGGCTGTGGAGGAAGATGACAAGATATTTAAAGACACTCCACAAGTCATGAGGCCCAGTGGAGGTTTAACATGATTACGAGGTGAAAGACTGAGAGAATATGTGGCAGCACCAATTTAAACATGATGCCTTTGCAATGCTCATTTAACTAATTCGTGTGTGTGGCTTCGAGGAACCCTGCAAAGATCTAGATGAAAAGATTTGTACTGCTTTTATACTTTCGTACTCGCCTGCTAAATTTGAAGCTACGATGCTGTTGGCAAAGCATGACTAATGTGGTTCTGTCCAAATTAGGGATGCGCCTAACAAATATTAAAATCATTGATAATTCTATCAGATGTTTTCTCAAGTAATTGATTAGTTTTTCAGTCTATAAAATGTCAGATAGTGGTACAAAATGTTGATCTGTGTTTTCCAAAGCCCAAAATGATGCCAAGTGTTTTTTTTTTGTCCACAACCCAAAGATATCCTGTTTACTGTCACAGAGGAGTAGAGAAACCAGAAAATTTTATATCTAAATGCTCAAAATCATGTGTGTGTGTCATGTATATTTAATATTTAACATTCAGCATTGATGATGGTTTGATGCCATTATTTTTCTTCCATGCTAAAACCTAGAACTTTTATTAACCTGAGTGCAACTCA
>JAQNCA010000015.1:9333617-9351694 GCA_029783725.1 Acanthurus tractus
AGACTTTGTAGTTTTCCGTCTAAAAAAGTTGGATATGTTTTGACAGCTCAGTTGAAATGTTTTGGGAATATTTATGCTATTTTTGTCAATGCAGTTGATTCTGAGCTGCAGCGCAGACATGTTTGATATGATTTTGTATCTCTCTTGCAGTTCATTTGAAAGTTGGGGGCATTTATTTTTTGACAACCTGTCACTGAACTTTGCTTACACACTTGCATAAATACACACACACACATACACCACACAGAGCCCTCTGTACGACTCCGTGCCTGTCTTGTCTGCTTGCGGTGGAATTTGGGTCATGAGGAATAAACAGGGCCTTTGTGTTTGTTATTTCCTCTTTGTCCCCCAGTGGACACACTCTGCAGGCACTCGGGAGGGGGAGCAGAGGAGGTGGAGTTGGAGGAGGAGGACGGGGAGCGGGGCTGGATGGGGGCCAAGGCGAGGGCGAGGGCCCCTTCCTGGTGCGTAGGCCCCAGATCTCTGCACCTCAGCCTGTGGCCTCCCAACCTCAGACACACAGATCCCCGGGCCTGCTCCACAGGATCTTGTCCAAGTGCCGGAAAAAGAGTGAATGCCAGGGAGCCACCAACGGGGCCTTCGAGGGCGACTAAGAGGCCCTCCTCTTTGTCCTGGGTGGCTGAGCTGAGTTCACTCTGGGGGGGGGCTGCGTTGGGGAAGTATGTGGATGAATGGAGGAACCTGAAACATGAAAAGACAGGTCTTGAATATCCTGATATGGGCGTTTGTTCGCTGTCATATCAGGTATTCTTGACTTGGCTGCCTTTTTAAAAAATAGTGCACAATTCTAAATCAGCGACGTCACTGAAGGTCTTTTGACCATTGATTTGATGGACTATACCTGATGTGACATCACTGATTGGGGGGGCGTGGTCACACGTGTAACATAACTGAAAGATTGAATGTAAGGAGAGCTGACTAGCTGCTGTTTTTTTGCCCTGTTTTTCAACATGGCAAGTCACGATGCCATCTTATGCTTCTGAAACTACATAATAACAACTGCTGCTAGCATATGTGTAGCAAAGGGCAGTAACATAGGAACTAGTGGCAAATAAGCGAAGCTTTAAGTGATCAAATGTAGCCTTTTTCTATGACTTTGATGCTGTTACTCAAGAGAAATGTTTTATTCATTATTTTTTTCATTGTTTATTTTTCTTATCTCAGTCTGTGCACATAAATCTGTTTATATGTCTTATCTGACTGCTTAATATACACTTGTCATGATTATAAAACCAGTATACCCCTACAGGCTAACTTCTCTTTATTTCAGTGGAAACATGCCTGAGTGTATTACCTCAGCTCCTGTTCATTTTCCTTTGAACATGCTGGGCCTCCCTCCTTTTTAACAGCGCTGGAGGAGGAGAAAAAAAAAAACTCTCTAAAGCAAAAGGAAGTGTGATTGAGGCCTGCTGAAAGCCTTGCCAAAAGACCAGGGATTGTGCAGGTTGCCCAGGCAACGCTAAAGCAGCTCTCAGATGTCGCATGTAGTCTTCTTCTGTGGTGCCTCCCAGCATGTCCCCATAGCAGGGTCTCTATAGGGTGGGCTGTAGATTAGGTCCTTCCAGGAGCACACAAAAAAAACCCCAAACCTAATCCTAACCTTGGCCTTGACCTTCGTGAGGGAAACACACTTGTCCTCCTCCCCCACCGTTTGATATTCACTGTTGTATAATCCTTTGTAATAAAGGCTGTAGGAGGCAGTCACTCTGGGGCCAGTGTTTGGGCGGCATGTCTTGCACTGGAAGGGTGTAAATGTTACAAAGAGAGACAGCTCCACTGGTCCTCTGAGCAAACTCTGATTCATGGGGAGAATATCTGAGTGGGCCTTTCCGCTGCCGTTACTGTTACAGCTTATCTTCAGCTTGTGACTGTCACTTTTCATTAGAGAGGCGAAAACACTTGCACATTTGCAAAGATTAGAATGACTACATATGACAGAATATGAAAGAATACAAAAGAATATTTGTACTATATTAATGGGGTTTATTGAGCGACACATGGATGAAAAAGAGGTGTATAGAGGGAAAAATTACAGGCACCAGTTGCTTTTATTTATAAGAAAGTATAAGTTGTGTCACTTATTGGTATAAGTTATAATTTCAAACTCAGGTTTTCTTTTGAATTCAATATTCATTCCTTTATTGAGGCAAATTATCCACTGTAGGAGGCAACTCCCCAGTCAAACCAGAGCCTGACTTACCTCACACAGTGCTGACACACACAAGTGGAAACAGTGACCTATATATATATTGGGCGGAAAGGCCGGAGTCCAATTTTAACATGAACACACACTCACACACACATTCATACACACAAAAACACAAACCTAGAGCTGTGGACTCTCCCGCCTAAAAGTGCCCTATCCTCATCCTGGCTGTGTTGTGCTGGGTGTCTTCGGGGGGGGATGGGGGTGGGAGGTGGGGAGGGGTAATAGGGTGCCTGCCAGATGACTGCTCTGTCAGCCCAATAATGGGCTGCCATCTGCTGTCTAGCATTCACAAAAGCAAACAGTGTGTGTGTGTGAGTTTGTGCGCTTGCTTTTTGGAGAGCGCAAAGAGGAAGAGGGCAGGGAAGATATGGACGGAAGCCTCCAGTCTCTCTCTTTTTTTAAAAAAATCTTTTCGGTATAGAGTTGACAAAAATGGTCACACACACACACACACACCTTGCTCAGTGCAGTACATGCTAATTCAGTGATGAGAGACCTGTACTGGATATAAAATATGAATGAACATGGTTTTAGAGGGTAGATAAACAAAAATGGAAAATTATAATTTGCCTTCCATAAATCTCAGAATATCAGCTTTGCACATCTTTCAAGTCTTGTCTGTGTCTAACAGGCATGTATCTACTCGTCAGTCACTCACTCTGGCCAAGGAATTGCTTTTGGCAAATACTTACATGAAACATAGGGTGGAGGGGCTGCTGCCAATAACCAATTAAGAGGCAAAAGGTCCCTGACATCTTTGAACTCTCAGTGTGGGTCAAAGAAGAACAAAAGACCCTCATGTACGAGAACGAGAGCGAAGGGAGGACAGATTGATTAAGTGGACATGGCGTGCATGCGGCGCCCGTGTGTTTATGTGCGTATTGTTTATATGCATGTGCACTGCTGCTCCTCCAGCATAAGGCAAGTCATCACGTTCTTTGCCTCCCTCCATTTGGGGGGCAATTGAGTGAATGGGCCCGTAAAACCAACAGCCCCGAGGACAAAGGAGCCCGGGGGCATTAAGTCATGGGTGAGTGGGCCCCTTTAGGGCCAGCAGCTGACCCTGTGGAGAGGCCTCTTGTTCTGGTGGAGGGGGCTCGTGTCACTGGACCCCAGGCCAAGTTGACAGCATTTCAATATATACATACACACATGACGGGGGGGTTCAGCTTTTAAACCACTCTGTCAGGTGCTAAACCCTCCCGACCCTGACAGTCCACCTGCATGGATGTCAACTCCACCTGGGGAAAACAGACGATTAGGAAGAAAGGTGGAGGATTTCGATTTCCATTTTTTCAGAGAAAATGCATTTCAAGTAATTGGTGTTTTTGGCAGGAGCTCAAGAGGTGGCTGTGCCTGCTGTGAACATGTCGCAAAAAAAACTACAGGAGCATCAGAAATCTTAATGTGGGAAAACTCAGTGTATGCTGTGCTAATTTGCACAGGAACACTTGGCAGAGAGAGAGAGAAAGCTGAATGGAAAAAAAATGAAGACAAAATTCAAAATGCTATTAATGTCATGCAACATATGCATTTATTTTTTCAAATTAAGTACATGGTTACAAAGACAGCTGGCAGGATTTCTATGGTACCTTGGTTATGATTTCAACTGAAAAATGCTACAAAATATATTGAGCGAGTGTTACATCTGTGATTCACCTCGTTAATTAAAGCAAAGTCCAGCATCTTGTGTATTGCTCATGCATATGTAAGTACAGTAGTATATAACAGCTGCTACTAACCTGTATATGTACTTAATTCCCTCAAAACCTATGATGTTACATGACCAAATGTTGTTAACATACAAACATATTACCTTGGACTTAACAAATGGAATGTACAAACATGAGTCAAACCAAAACAAACAAATAACACACAACAGAATTATATACAGATTAGACACATCTCGGCCACCAGATTCGAAAACAAATGTCTCACGTTAGTCTACTTTCTGTTTTAGAGTTGTGTACTGTATACTCCTGATCTTTCCACTTGATCTCCCTGACAAGATTCCCTTCTTATTCTCACTCAAATGCTTAATGCAGGATAATCCAGATTATTACTAATACTGGATCCACTAATGCCGATAATACAAAGAAGACCGTATATAGCTGTAGTGTTACTTCACTAGATTATAGAAAGTTCTGTGTCAGGATGGTTAAAAATGACATGAATCAACCTGTTAAAAACTAAGCACGGTGCAGTACATTTCTTCAGAATCAAACCCAAAGTCGTGCATATTTACATTACATTTTAAGCTTGTTTTCTTTATGCAATGTCAAATAATGAGTGAGGAGGCAGGGGTTTGGGGTCTTGCTCAAGGGCATTTCAGCAGGATAAAAGGTATTTGAGACACTGGCTGTTGCAGGGAACACATTTGGATCTTGTTGTAAATAAGACAGTCTGTGTTAGCTGTGTTTTTTGCCCAAAGTCATCTGTCTAAAAACAGCCGAACCTTAAGGCTTTAATGTAGTGTATTTAAACACACATTTCCACAGCAGAACAGGAGAAAAGAACATATTGAAATCAAGCAGCAAGATCTTAATGTCAGCATTCATTCCAGAACAGGGACGCAGATGTCTAACACACACATCCACTTGTACAAAGACCAAAAAAATTAAAATAAAATAAGGACAAGAGCTACATCATCAGAATGAACAAACATTGAAATTTAAATGATGAGTAAAAAGTGCAATTTGTCTATGATTAGAGGTCGGAGATGGAGTCCTGCCACTTAACAGAGAACACATTTGCATCAAAGGAAAAAATAATGTCCTATCTATATGTTACAAGGTCACAGATACAACTATGAAATGATTATCTGCTAGATCTCACTTGTTCAGGAAGAGAAATTAACACATTAAATTAGTGGCAGTGCATGTTGTTCTAACTTGGAGTAATGAAACTGAATGGTAGCCCAATCCTTATTTTGAGAGAGAGAGAAAAAGACAATAAAATTCTTCAATAATTTCTCTTAAATGTTTTTTTTTTTTTTTAGAAATAAATAAATTAGTAGAAATTAAATAAATAAAACCTACAGCCTTCACTTAAAGAGTAAATCCTTCTTGACCAAATGCTTGTTGAACACTGATGATATAAAAACTGGTCAGCATCAACTGTGACACACTGTAACAACTGACAAAGGCAATGGTGACCATTCATCCTCTATTGCAGAGAGAGTGTCTTTAGAGCAAGTGAGGGTTTTTAGGCTGTTGTGTCAGCAAAGTTAAACTTCTTAAAAAAAAACTCATGGTGTCCGATTTATATTAATATCTAAGCTTTAGAGCTGTCAGATAATAAATAAAACAAACAGAAATAAACATTTAGGTACCCTTCCATTTTTGAGGTTCTTACACATGTACATTGCAATGAAATACATTCAACCGATGTCTCGACGGACACTATGGCCTTGGAAAGGAAACGCTGGACTGTTAAAACAAATGATACCATCACAAGTGCTATCCAGTTTGCCCTTAAAAAACACTGCTCCTTTCTCAGCAGCAAAATCAACTCAGTAGTGCAATACTGACAGCTTCTAATTTCCATCCTTAAAAACTTCACATCACCGTGGATAGGCATTCAGCATTGTAACGTTGCTGTTACAAAAACCACGCATCTACATTTTTTGTCTCTCTCATTTTCAAAGCAAAGAATAAAACATTGGCACTGTACGTCTTTGCAACCCTGATACACTACATTTGTATTATTTACATAAATCATACCAGCGTTTCAACAATACCCTTCAATTATGTTGCTCAGATTACATGTATATAAACTAATTTAGGGGGTTGGTGGGGATGTGGCAGCTTGGCGAGACAGCTGCCGAGCAGCAGAACACTGTTTACTGTTGAGCCCTATTTACTTCCTGTTTCAACTGACAAAACTGGATACTTTTGATGAGATCTCAGTACATTTTCCAGTTGTTTGTGGCAACCAAATAAATTAATTTAAGCCAAAAACCTCTTTCTCATACTAAACATATATTTGTTTGTTTGTTTTTTTTGCCAGAATCGTACCAAACCTTAACCACAGCGCTGTCATTACATAACACTGAAAACTGATACATGAAGTAATGTAAAGTTTCTATGCAAAGAATGTAAAATTTTTACATAGCCACGAGGTTCAGAGACGTACAATGCCAGTGTTTATTCTAGCAACTGGTTTGTCTGTTTCGTATGTGACTTGATAAAAACCCATGGTGTGATTTTAAAAATGTCTGGGTGTCATAAAAGGCAGCAAATTTTGCATGTACGTGGTTTTTATCTGATAACAGCAAAGGGGCAGTTTAGCAGAACAAGCTGGAGGAGATACAAAATGAGTAGCGTTACATTATAAAAAGTCTTTCTTTTCATTTAAACAATATATTAACAATATAAAACTCAGAAGCAGCCACTGCTAGTAATAAACACTATGTCTACAATCTACTGTATGTGCACATTGTTTCAACATTACTGACTAGTGCAGAGAAAAAATTCTAGCCTTTTTATGTCTGTACAAACTTGTTAATGCAGGATCTGTGCATTTGAGGGGAAATACAGGCCAAACATATGGACAACAAACTAACTGGGCAGTGACCTAGAAATGTTTTGCAAACAATACCTGCAGCTGCGTCTTTTTGTCGGGGTCCTTGGCATTGCATTTCTGCTCCAAAAGAAATATAAAATCATTTGTCTTCACTGGATTGTCTCTTACAGGATTCAGTGGAGGTTTTAGTTGATGGACGGGTGTAGTAGTGTTGCCTGCGCTGCATGGGGACGACCTTTAAAGCACAAGGGCCCGTGAGGTAGAGCCAGACGATGGGTAAGGATTCAGGTACTGACGGGCTTGTTCTGTCAATATCAGCTGATCCTCTGTCTTCCCATAAACCACTGCTTCCCACTCACTCACCTGCAGAAAAGTCAAGCTGCCATTACCAAAGGTTGTCAGGGTAGTTTACATGTCATTATGCAAAGCATTATTTATTTATTCTTTCAAATGGAAGAAAAACATACCTGCACAGGAAGTTTTGCTGCTTTGTGGGAGGCAAGAAGCCTCTTCATCCGGGGGCTGTTAAAGCGATGAGGGTGAATGGGAACTAATGAAGGCTCCTCTCGTCCGGAAGTCAAAGGACGGCTACACTCCTCCTGCTCAGGGATTGTGGTGATCAGGGAAGAGTTTATCAGTAGACTTTCATCTGGCACCTGAGATTTGGAGTTCAAAAAAAGAATAGTCAAATTAACAATACAAGAAATAATAACCCTTAACTTTCACAAATAGTAGTAACTTAAAGTGAAGGTTCCCATATCAGCCATTTCAAAGGCTGAACATTTCCCTGTTTATAGATGTTTGTTTATCCAAAGTTGAGCATGCATGAGGTTTTAATGAGGTTTTGCATGAGGCTACATTCCAAAGTCATGAACTCACTGCATGCATACTCACACCTGAGAGTTTCCCAGTGCAATCAATGCTCTTAGATGTTATTAGCATTCCTCTTGTACATGCCAGTGGTAGTTACTCAGCTAGTTTTCTCATCTTCCCGCAGGATCTAAAGCAGGGATTTACAAACAGCATCGTGACTCACTTGTGTATTGTTGAGCTGCTCTTCTAAGGGTTGAACATTTAGGCAGTCTTTCCCCCAAGGATCCAGTACCAGAGACTTACGAACCTTTCTGGCTGGGCCATCGATCTGAAATCAAAAGACCAAAATACAAATAACATTAAATTCTCTTGTTCCATCAAGAGCAGAGCTGTATACATTTTGTGCTTCACCTGAGCTTTACAAAAGCTTTAACATTTTTGTATTTGAAAGAACTTATATCTTTAGATAAATGAGAGCATCTTATTACATTTAATATATACAGAGTGCATGCTATACATACATTATGTTTCCATGCTCTGTAGTCTGGCTGGACGTCTGCTCTGTTAAAGATGTCTGTTCCTGTCTCCTGCTGCAGAACTTCTCTGATGTCTTCCTCTAGAAATGCCAACGGCTGTGGCTATAAAAAAACAAAAACATTTATTTAAATATGACAAGTTCATACAGCCATGATTTCTAAAAACAAGTAGAGGTTATCATGAATATACTTAAATGACAGTGTGAAGCCACATTTGACCACTTACCTCCATCTTCAGCGGCCCATGCATTTTCTCCTGGGCAGCCAAAGCATTTTTGAAGGGAGTTGGTGTTCTTGGGGTTGAAATCATGACAGTTTTACGAAATTTGGGGGTCCGTGAACTAGAAAGTAGATGGAAAATATTATACACTCTTCTCCTCGCAATGGTATTACATTAGGAGTAAAGATCCTTGTGAAAAAGTAAAAGCACAGTGAGTTTCTGGCTTTTGTGCCAGCTTTTGGGGGACATACACTGCTTTTATATATATTTATTTACCCATCATTCTCTTTCTGGTGCTTGGGTGTGGTTTCTTTTTGGAGTGGCGTGTTGAGAAAACACCTTTGGCCACACACAGGAGTTGAGGTGAGGGCGGGGTTATCCAGATTCAGATGCTCCGCCCCTGATATGTTGCAGAACTGGAGAAACACACAAAACATAGCAGTCACATGACAACATGCAACATTAACTCTACGAGGAAGTAGTCGAGCTGAGGTGAGGGTGTGTGAAGAAAGAAAAATAGATTTCATTTACTCGTGACGGGGTGAATGGCAGTGACTTTGTGGGCGTTTTCTTGGGAGAATTTGAGATATTTTCCAAGAAGGAGGAGCAAGTTCGGTCGCACAAAGGAGAAGGTTCCCCCCTCTCTCTCCTTCTCCTCCTTCCAATGGATGCTTGAGTGGACTGGGATGAGTTGATGGGAGTCAGGGCGGTGACACTGCCCAAACCAAACGAAGCACAGTTCTTATCGCAACCAGAGACGGCGGTCGTAGTGTTGACTGTGTAGCCCATTGAACTGTCCATCGTTCTCTCTTGCAGGAGGCTGTCGTAGCCTGCCTGGTTGTGCCTTGGGGGCGTTGCTGCTTCTGACAAGTCGAAACTGGCCATGTCGCTCCATGCAACAGGGTCCTGCAGAGCAAAACACATCTACAGTAGATCTTTAATACATTCTTAACTTTTGGTTGATAAATTTATACTGAGATACATTTGTTTTTTTTGTTGCACTCCTTCTGTTACTCACTGAGTCAATGAGCTCCATGGTCTCTGCAAACTCTGGTATAGTCTGCAAGGTGGAAAGCACAGTGCTGGCCTCTACAGCCAGGAATTTGCTGGGGGAAAGAGGAAGCTGTGGTGGAGGCCCCTGGGGGATCTCAGGGCCTCTCCAGGGCCTTCTTTCAGTCTGCTCCTCCAAGCTGCTGTTACTTGTGGTCATTGTATCATCTGACACACTGTCACACCAGGCAGAGTATGGCTCCAAACTCTGAGGGGGCGGGATGAGAGAACAGTGGTGTTACATCTGGGATCCTGCAGCAGATCTGATTTAATGGTGTAAGATTGGTAGATACTGATTGAAATTAGATTCTCTTTCTTCTAATTTTGCACCAGTTTTCGACCAATATGTGGTTAAAAAAGTGTAGAAAACTGGTGATGCTACAACAAATCAAGCCAATCTTCACCATTCAATCATTCAATATAAGGTCACTGACTGTGAAGAATGACACAACACGTCAATGGAATGAATTAAATGTGAAAAGAGAGTTGGGTAGAGAGAGAACAGGAACAGGAGAGACAGAGAGGGGTGCTTGGTTCAAACTGCTGGCTGAGCGTGGCCATGAGGGATGAGGACTGGAGGGGATGGAGGAGCGGGTACATGTTTTGAACGATGGTGATGTTGGGGAGGAGGGGGGGAGTAAGGCGGCTACCAAGCACAGCACAGCTTCAGGCCAGTCTGAATGAGTAGCGAGATAGGGAATGTAGTTACTATAGCAACACTACAGCAAATCAGGCTACACACACACTCATACATGTGTGCCATTCTCATTTTCACATGTATACACTGCAAAAAGTCATTTTGCATAAGGTCTTAAAATCTTTTTTTGCCTCGAAGAAAGAAAAAATCCACTGAAGAGATGGGATTTAGGAATTTTCTCTGAGCAAGTGCAGGGCATTGAGAGTAACACCCAGCTCAAAAAAATTCATTATATTCTCTCTTTATCTTACTGTGATTTGATTTTAAGACTCATGTTTTAATTAAATTATGAACTGAAAATTTGGAAAATTCAATTTCAAAACTTTTTACAGTGTATGCAAGCTACAACCACGCAGGCTATGCTGACTAGGTATGCAAACACACGTTTGGAGTGTGTTCTTACACATGGACCTCTGCACTGCACTTGTCGTTGGACTTCATTCTCTGCTGACATAAGCAGCAGCTCAAGCTCCTTAATTCTTTGCTCTCTGTCAGGATCATCCAGGCAGGATGGCTGAAATAAACAAACGTCAGGGAGGAGAGGTCGAGAGGACAGGAAGAAGTTAAGAAAACCAGACAAAAAAACAGATTGACGCTTTATTTTTTTAAAAATTGGTCACAGAATGTTTAAAGAAAATAATAGGACATTCAAGAGTTTGATGTGAAGTTCAGAGTTAGCAATCCCAAGGATAATTACAGAAAGTCCAGAAAATAAAGAATGTGACAAGTTGTTACCACTAGCATGCTAAGAAAGAAACAAAGACTCACCGATATGAAGCCTGAATTATTAGGAAGACCGTCCATCAAGTGACGACTGTGAGGATCATAAGGATATCCCCCCATCTTAAACACAAAGAATGATGATTAAATTAAAAACATCAATACAGACAAGAAAAAGGAAATCAAAACAATACATTGTTTGAAGTCCAGAGGTGAAGTGGACCTGGTCAGGGCCTGGTATTGGCAGAGGACTGCGATCACAGTGCTGGGGTTCTGTTGGGGTTGGAGGACACTGCGGTGGTCTGTGGTGGCGTCTCTTCACTCCAGCATGAGAAGAAGTGAAACTCTTGCAGCTGTCCTGCAGGTACCCCTCATGCTCCACCTTCCTCCTCATGGTGGAGTTCCAGTGGTTCTTGATGGAGTTGTCAGTCCTGTTGGATAAAAAAAGTTGAGCATTAATTTGGTTCACGACCCAAACTGTAAATGGAGATATGCAGTGTGAACACAGATTACAGTATCCTATTACCGTCCAGGAAGAAGCTTGGAGATCTCTGCCCAGCGGTTGCCAAGCCGTTTGTGGGCCTCATAGATGATTCGGTCCTCCTCCTGAGTCCATGAAGACTTCTTCACCTCTGGGTTAAGGTGATTGTGCCACCGTTCGCGGCACTGCTTTCCAATCCTCCCCTGAAGGTGCTTAGCAATCACAGACCAACGTTTGGGGCCGTACTTGTGTACCAGATCAATAACCTGCAAAGATATTTAGTTTCAGTTGCATTTCTAGATCGGAAAATTATAATCTCAATACTGCTGCATGTTCATAGTGCTCTCTGTCATCTTTGTATTTCATCCAACAATATAGTGAGGCCCTTATTGTACTCATTCAAACTAGAATCACATCACATCCCATCGATATGCTTTTCTGCAGGGCCAGCGTTTAGAAAGCATGACTGTAACAGCGGCACAACTTGTTTGGCTGTTTCCGTCAAAGCTGAAAAATGTTATGATGTCATTTCTGGCAGCCCTGGCTGTTACTGATAGGTCTGTGTTGCTGTTATGATGCCAAGATGTTGGAGGAATGAACCACCATTCTTGACGAATCGTGATCCATTTAAGGATTGCATGGTTTATGTTGGAGCCAGGGCAGATATTGGAGCTTTACTCTGTACAAAGAAGGACTGGGCTTGAAGCTAAGGACCTGGGAAGTCTGTGTTTTATTAGGTATGACGTAGTGGAGCATTTACTTTGCAGAGGAGAGAAAAAAGAAACTGAGGCAAAAAAAAAAAAAAAGTTTTAGCGGGAATCGAGCTGGCGCATGTGCACAGCCTTGTTCATGCAAAGGTAAAAGATACATTTCATACAGTGGCATTTGTGTTTGTATTGTGTTCCTTTATTGAGGCTAAGCTGTTCTCCACACAGCTTTCTTATGTCTCCCCTATCATTTACCTATTTTATCATCCTGCTTTCTACCAAGAACAGGATACTCCTAGCTCCTCTTACCTTCTGATCCTCCTCTTTTGTCCAAGGTCCTTTCACCAGCTCAGGGTTGAGCACCTTCTGCCAGCGGTGCTGACACTGGCCATCTGTCCTCCCCTGTGACAGAGCAACAAAACACCTCATTACACCACACCAGTTTCTCACAGTTACACCTACCCCTGACAGCTGTAAATACATCTGCCCCTCTGGCCGCTACGCCCATGATTTACACTGAGCCATCGCTGTTTTAAAACATCCTATTAAGAATTGACATTAATGATTGAATGAGGTGGTTGGTCGATTACCGTTAGAGTATAAATAGATGGTGCAATACAGAACATATGATTAAGGTGTTATTTTTAATATTCTAAATACACAATACAGATACATAACATACTTACTGGAAAAAAATTAGCTATTAATTTCCAGGAGTCAGTTCCATGTTGCTCCACAAGTTTTTTCAGCTTTTCGTCCTGAGAAGAGGGGAGCAAAAAGACAGAGAATGAAAAAGCCCTCCTTCCTAAAGGACTCAACACAGTGTCGACTCTCATAACATCACTGAATGGAACAGCACTGATTCATTCTTGGAGTTCTTATTTCCAAGAATGTCAAATACAGATCTCATGCATTATACATTTCACTCATTTAAAAAACTAGCAAAATCACTTTCAGTCCAGAACTCACTTCGTGCCTCTGATAAACTTACCTCATCACGGGACCACTTTATTTTGCACAGGGTCTTTTTGTCTTTGCTCTTCTCTTTGCTCTCTGGGTCCGTGGAATGTAGCTCTTCATCTTCATCATTGCTAAAAAAACATATGTGGACAGGAAGCAAAAGATTAGAAAATCCTTATAGAGTCTATGACTAAAAGCTGGAATGAAATGAATGTAGTTTTGCATTGACATTGCTCATAAAGGGGCTAGTATCAGTTTCTATAGTATAACTGTGTCTTGACTAGTCATAAAAATAAATGCAAATGCGTACATACAAAGTTCTTTAAAGGATATCCTGCCATTGCACAGGCTCTCAAGGTCTTCATTTACTAGGTAAAGTTACAAGAAGCTTAGCCATTACACTGGTTTTGTTTTAAGTTTTCAAATTAATTTGTCAATTGTACAAGGTTGGGTCGTTTCTGTCTACCAAATGCAAAAAAAGATATGGAAAGATAGTCATTGTGAGCACTATTGGCGACTCACATTTATAATTTGAGTTACATATGTCACAGCTAAAACAAGCAAGACTGGGAAATAAAAAGACACAAAAACATGGGCTGCACTTGCAGGATTGTCTCAGTTATTCTAAAAAGTCTAAAACATAAGGGTACAACAGAACTTTTACTTCAGAGATTAGAAAGTCATCAGCTTCTGACAAACCTTGTCAGAACAAAATGAACAGAGAGAATAACTTGTATTCATACTCGTACAAGAACACAGAGTTCCTGTCTACTGACACAAGAAATTGGCAGGTAGCACTGTACTTCTGTGTTCCAGTAAAACATGCTTCTGCTGGGCAATACTTTCTTTGTTGAAGTAGAGAGGAGTTTAATAAATGGAGGAGAAATTAAGTTATCTGTTCCATGAGAGCTGTTACTGTACGGCCAACATTTACACTCACACTTGCACACACACACACAAGGGGAAAACAGTGTTTTCCTCGGGTCTCGTGTCAGACTGTGTATGAAAGGTGTTCTTTGGTGTGGAAACCTGAGTACAGCAATTCAATTTTGGTGTGGCCTGATTCCCTCATGAGTGTGAAAGTGAGCCGGGACCTATGGCTGAACAGGAAGGAGGGGAGTGAGAGGGCTGGAGGAGAGTGGAGATCCCAAATCAACAGGCTCTTTCACCTTCAGAGGTGTGTAAGTATGTGTGTTGCTGAGATGGAGGAGGCGGTGCGCTGGGGTGTGGTCAGGGGAATGGCAAAGCCTAACGGTCAAGTTATTCAAAAGTTTTTTAAAAAACAAGCATCACAAGCTTACATAACCTCTTTGCATTTGTTGAAACCTTTATTTACCAACTTATCATCTTTGAAATTAGGAGTGTTTTTTTTTTATTTTGCTTTAAAGGGTGTAAAATGAACAGTGGTAGAATAAGATGAAAGCCTCAGTGGTCATAAAACGTATAGACACCAATGTGCCAGATATTAACTATAAGAGTTTGCTACATACGTAATACTTCATCAGTTATTAATAGGTTATATAATGTTAAATACATTATTTGTGTGTCCCAGATTGAACTTTAAACTATTTTTATTGTGAAAGAACTTTCCAGATGTGCGCACACAAGGGATGAGATAAAAACAGTTGATTCAAGTTTAATGTAAGCATCACTAAAGCAGCAACTACCAGTTACTTTCATTGCTGCTTGATCTGTGGATTTTTTTAAATAAGATGTTTATTTGATCATAAAATAAAGAAAAATATCGACAGGTTTCACACACATCTTGAAATAAATCTCCAAAGATTAGCGTTATTTTGAGATATAACTTAGATTAGTACTTTATCCATACATTTGATAAGCTGAAACTACCAAATGTTTGGCGAGCCTTCTTGCCTGCTAATTTGACTGATTATTCAAGTTGTTGGCAATTATTCTAATGAAGATCACCAAGTAGATTAATTTATTAATCATTTTAGCTCTAACTGTGTTTTTAATGTGTACATCAGTGTACTGTACATCAGTAAACCTAGCAGATGTTGAATATTAATAATCAATTTGCTGCCAACATGGCCATGATTCATATGCAAGACAGTATAACATATCAAGCCTAGTGACCAGTCGAAACATTTGTATGTTTTTACAGGTACTTATTGACTTTTTTGGTTTTTGGAAAACAAGGAAGGGTTTGGATACCTTTTTTCACTTGGCAGATACACAATGTTCCAAGACCAAATGACAAACATTTTAATGCAAAAACAGAAAAACACTATGTCTGATTAAGTTTTAACCTGTGCTTCGTTTCTCAGAGAAAACATAATCTGACCAAATATACTAATCTGACTAACTTGTCCCTTTCAAGTAACGTTAGTGTTTCCAAGGATGCTGCAGTTTAACAATGACTTGCGCCCTCCCATGCATAAAAAATATTATTAAGACTTTACTGTGAGAACAATATGAGGAAAGCAGCGGTGTTATCTATGTTTAAATATGTTACAGGTTAAACTGTAGGAGCTACAGCTTTACCATTGATAATGATCATAGGATGATCATTATAGTGGCTGTGCAGGTGCACGTGCAGTGTATACAGTCAAAGATGAAACTTGATGCAATGTGTACACCCACACTGTATTATCAAGATATTGAAAGCAAAACCCATCTAATGTTAGCTTGAAAAGATAAACACTAAAGCACATAACAAATTGAAATATTAAACAGCACCGTGACGTTATTGTCAGTACCAACCTGCGTGATTTCACGTTGTCCATGACAGTCGGTAGGATGATTGAACCTTTTCAAAGACGAACCTGTGTTTGGCAGCTTTATAAAATCCCACATGAATAGATGTTTATCCATAGAAATCGTTTCCTCCGAGAGGCGGCAGCGGAGCCAGCAATAGCTAGCACTATTCGGCTAGCTAGTGAACTTACTTAATGTACAGTGCATAACATGAACATAACGCCCTCTTCATAAAAGCCTTTTTCATTGTCGATAACATCCTTCTACAAAAAAGCGTCACTATGTCCTTTTCTGTCACTTTCTTCTACGTGGATTTCATAAAGAGACAGCATTAAGAAAAAGAGATCAACACGTTATTGTCATTGCTCGCTGTCCGAGCTGTTTCTATTAGTTACTTGTCTGTAGTCTTCCTCTATTTGGCGTTATGATTTTTGTCCATCCCGCCGATTCTCGCGCCCATCCCTCTGCGCAGGCGGCCTCGCCCCTGATTGGTCGAAAATGGGGCAGGGATAAGAGTTGGCACTCGGCACTGATAGGACCAAATTTAGGAGAGACTGGTGTTTGATTGGTTCAAAGTGGGAGAGGAGGCGGGCTTTAAGTTAGACGACTGCACTGTCACCCTGAGCTGCAGAATGGACCTTTTCATCAGGGGCTGTGGTGGTTCAAAATAGGCTGTGGGGAATATCGGAGGCCCTTGAGGGGTAGTCAGGGGGTTCCCAGCCCCTCAGTTTCACTGGGGGAAGTGCGATGAAACCAGTTTCTGATTCTGTCCCCAAATCTATACTACTGAAATGTTATTTTTGTGTTCATATTTAGCAACACATATTCACAGAAGCAGATAGTTCCACTGAGATTGACTTATTTCTACCAGATAGTGCATATCGATATTGAAGTACATTGTGTATTAATTATACCACATTTTGCTCTTGCTTCAAAAGGCACAAGCAGCTTTGTACTGACATTAGGCCACCTGTAAGGGATATACATTTTTTAATGATTGACATAATTGTAGAGATTAAATGCTTGATGCTTGAAACTCGTGCAAAACTTTACTAAACATATTCTAAATATCAGCAGCACACAAACTCTGGCATACATAAAAATAAAATTTCCTTTTGCTTCCAAATGCTGTTTTTACATACTCACAGTACGATCACTAGCTCTTTTAAGGTGTGTTTTGCTGACACCTTGTGGACAAAAATTGGCACCTACTCAGTAGTTCCACTGTTGAGCCAAAAAAAAAACAAAATTTGCCGGTGAAAATGTGTTTCTTGCACATGCTATCCCATCTTAGCATCTCTATAGATTGTAGCCTTCTATTCCTTATCAAATGTTTGATTATTGCTTGTCTGCACTGTATGAGCTCCAATCAGGTAGGTTAACTCGGGACATAGCTTTTTTTTATGGGATAAGTGGTGCAATGCGTCTGGATGGATTTTTGTCCGTGTGTGGACAGAGTTATAGAGGAAGCTTACATGATGTTCAAACCATTTACTGTTTTTTGTAAAGAAACGATAAAGAATCTAATGAATCTATTTATATAATTTCACATTCGTCATGATTCAGTCATAATAAACATACTGAATAATTACTGTATTATAATTTTGACGTCGTTGAACTGTAATGTCATATTTATAAAAACCTAGTTCTTGATCCATTCATTTATTTTCCTGGCTGTCAAAGACGTGGACCATTTTTTGAAAAATGCGTAGGGCATGCATGTCCACCTGTAGGTGACACTGTTTAACTGTTTGACTTCTCAATGTTGTCATTCCTGAGTGTAAAAGTAGCTGTTAAGGTAGCCTCAACATGACCGGAATGACGTTATCGTCCATTTCAAACTAAAATCACAAACTCTGTCCATTCAAAAAAAAGTACACTGTAATTTAAAAAAACTCCTATATACTTGTAATGTGTTCTCCATAGTATTTCTTATATGACCATTGCATCATAAACTAGGGAAGAAAATGCATTTGGTCAGACATTCATAATGTTTAATTTAGTACTAGTGTAAACCTCTTTTAACAATTTTGTTCAGTATTAGGTTTCCCAAGCAGGTTGAATCTTAGTAAATATGTACTCAGATTTTGCTTCATAACTTAAGTAAATATAGATGTAAACTAAACAGATGTAAATTAAAATTATTGATATTCATACATTCATATTAATTTGCAAGTAGCATTTAACGTCCATGCTGATTGCCCTGAAGATGATTCTAACTTATACATTATCATTTAGAAGCTGACTGAGCCATTTGCACTTTAAATAAGACCTCAGCCGACTGAAGTAACTACAGTCCCTGTCTAATTGTAGAGAAATACACTTCATAGCTGTTCTTCTCCAGGATAAAATATAACTTATAAAAATATTTTGTATACGTTTTAATATACAAGCAACGTTTCCACTTGACCTTTTTTAATG
>JAQNCA010000015.1:9353127-9364791 GCA_029783725.1 Acanthurus tractus
GCTAGAGCAAGTCAAACCTTTCATTTCGTGTGTACGTGGGTGTCGGTATTTGGTGTGTGTGTGTGTATGTTTTTAATTCCCTCCCCGGCTCATTTTTCTTGCACTCTTTGGCTGGAGAAGGTATGCTTTCTTGAAATACACGTGATCCTGTGCTTAAATTTAAAAGTTGCACCCGCTGAAGTACACACGCAGCCTCAGGTGAATACCACTGGGAAATCACCAAATAGTTCAGTCTAAATTAAGCAGAAGTAGGTGAGGCCTTTTCAGTGCGTGTTTTTGGGACACTACGTTACATTGTAATCCCCAATGTAATTGTTCCCTGATTTTAAATAATTATGTCAGACCTCATTTGATGCCAAAATGAATCCTTATGTTCTATGTTGATGCAGCTGTGTGGACAGCAGCACACAAACTTTTGAGTAGGATGATGTTGTACTGTTTTTCCTAGTGTGATGCTATTACTTAAAATTCAGGTATCAACAAACAGGGCAAATACAAATTTAGAGTGACAAGAAGGATGTTTCTCTTGATAAAACATTTCATTATAATCTTTCCCTATGTGCAAATCTAATATGCTTACTTTCCATCTGTAGTTAGTTAAGGAAGTTCCCTCGATGTAATACTTAGGCTATTGAGAGCATGCTTTGTAAAGCAAGTTATGGCAAGATGGATTAATAGCTGTGCATAGCAAACTCTTTGTGTAAGAACTGCACGTGAGAGTTTAAAAACACCAACCAATAAGTTGCTTAGGCCTGTCCAGCCAGTACATCAAACATTCTGTGATCTAATTTGTCATTTTGTCAGTGTATAAGCTGATCTGTTTCTAAAGGGAAGTCAGCCCCACGGTTTGCAGACAGTGGATGTCTGTGTGCTGCCTGGACATAAAGGTTAGGTGAGGAGCTCCACAAGATGCTGACTTTGTTTGCACGTACCAAGGTTTCCTGAGTTCATATCCCTCACATTTCTCCAGCTGCTCTTTCTCAATCAGAGATCTGACTTTTTTTTGCACTATAAAGAGAAACAGATAAACAGGACTAATGTTTATGCTATACAGTTTGTCCCTGATAAAACACATATCCTGTCAGGTGTATTGTCAAAGTTAAAAAATTTAAATTCATATAATACTCAAGTAATTTGCATTTATGTACAAGTACCTTGTTGTAATAAAGGTTATCATTGGAATCTCCACATACAATGTCCTCCTGTTTCAAATTTGTGTTGTTACCAATGCTAACAGCTGCCTGTGTTTCTGTGTTTATCAGTGGATGCATGCCTGATTGAGCCTTCACATCTGATTTGCTATTAAAGGATGACTTCTGCCTTGTTTTCCCTCTAAAATTGCTTGTCACGCATTAGCGACACACACAAGCACAGAAAAAATATGTTCAACATCCTCATAGGATATCCACAGGCGAGGATGTGTGTTTGAACTAAGCAGGAAGAATGCTATTTTTGATCCGCTGTAGTAGCAGTGTATTTGTGCCTGTCAGCACAAGTTAATTCATGTTGTGGCTTGAATGAAGGGCATGCTGGGCTGAAATTGCTGCTGAAGAATGTGCTTAACATAAATCTTTTACTCATTGTACCTGATTATGCTTAGTTTTCAATTTTCATTACAAACTAGACAGAACTAATAGTGGGTGTGGCGAGCTACGGCATTCCAAATAAAGGAGTAGCAGTGTCAGCTGAAAATGTAAGTTGTACTACGTGGCCATAGGTTGTTTACCTTCCACTGAAACATTTCTGGAATGCTAAAAAGCAGGTCCTTCTCAGTGACATACAGATATTCTTTATTTAACCATGAAAATGTGCACAGATGTTACATAGCTTAGAGCCAGGCCATTTTTGTGTGCACCAGCCACAGTTGCACAGACTTCAGAGGCTGTCTTAACTCTCAACTACTAGAGTAGCTGGTATAACTGGTTGTTAAAGCCAAATTTGTTTTTTGCACGCAGATGGTGTTAATTTTGCTTTTAGCATGATCATTTTGGCTGGGCAAGGCATTTTAAAATGTCTCCTTGGGCTCTGAAAATTGTGATGGGCTTTTTTCAAATTTCACAGACCAAACTATTAAATAAGAAGATACTCTGCAGACTTCTCTAATAAAAAAAAGGTGATGTGTAGTTTCTTTTTTTTTTTTTTAACCTTTTTCAAAATGAAAGTAAAGATGACTGTAATGGAGAAAATTAATAATGAGAAGTCTTGTCTCAGTGTTTTTTTATTATTGAATGTAGGTGAAAATGAAACTTAGTCCGAAAGCAAATTAAAAGTAGGAACAAAGAGAAAAAAGAGGACTGTGATGAAAAGGGCATGAAGGTCCCTCTGATTGCACACATGCATTTTAAAGAGGGCAGCTCTTTTGCTGTACCCTCACCCCAACGTGAGCAGAATGACACATCACTTCAGGACACATTCAAGATCAATAAGCATGGGGGAGAAAGTTGATTCAAAGCAGGATTTCTGTGTGTTGTGTGAAAACGAAATTAACAGTAATAATGGTTGTTGTTAGAAAGGAAAAAAAATTTACTGAACAAACTAGGCTGATGTCACTAACGTAAAACAATGAACAAGTCAGGGCGGCAGACAAAGATCTTTGTTGTAAGAGAAATAGATGTTGCATAACTCATGGTGAAGGAAAAGAGACATGCTCTCTGTGCATGATTTAGTCAGATCACACAGTGTAATGTATTTACTCTGCACAATAGTAGTATGTCATGCCATCAAGTCACTTTAATCTAGATATAACATTTATTTTAATTCACTTATTAGACCATTTGAAATAATAATGAACTTTGCCATCAGGGAACTGAAGTCTTGTTGCTGCAGTTGTCATGGAAAGGAATCTATAACACTTTAGAAGTGAACTTCATTTCCCCAAACACTGTGGAAGAACAAATCGGGGGTGTCTCACTTTTAACCTATTGTGTAACACCAGCTTCAAAGACCTGTGGAAGGTTTTTTTTTAAACATACCCTTCTGCTGACCAGAACAAGGGAAAATGTCACAGACTCAGCATGTGTAAGAGGTGTTTGTGTAAGAGGTGTTTGTGTGTGTGTTTGTGTGTGTGTGTTTGTGTGTGTGTGTGTGTGTGTGTGTGTGAATGAGTGTGGGCTTGTAAGCACTCACGTTAGAGAGTATGTGTCAGATGAATGCTGATAAAAGAGGCAGTGCAGATAGAGACATGTAATTCTCATGTGTGGGGGATTGAAAGCACCATTGAAAGCAAAAGAAAAGTCATCAACCAGTATACATGCTGTTGTGATATTTGTCTATTGAAGTGTCAGATGAGAGAGGAAGGATACAATATTTATGTTCAGAGGAATGAGTCAGTTAACTGGCTGCTCAGGGGGAGGATGCCGCCTGCTGTCATGTTGCAGCTCACTGACCCTCCTTTGTTGCCTGTGTAAGCTACAGTTTTCAAGAAAGTACAGGGGCCTTTAGATGGGGTTTTAAAGCTGCAGTGCTTTTAAAGGCAAACACTTTATTTATCTTTGTAAGACAACAATAGTCTAAGTTTTAGCTAAATCCCCATTAGCAGCATCCGACCTTTTGCAACTGGTGGCTAACTGATCTTTTGCACAAAGTTTGAAATAAGCTGCCAGGACGGATTAGCTGAGTTATTCTGATATTTGAAGGCTTGTTAGCAACTCATGCCCATGATCAACAAGCAAGGGCTATGATTTGGATCAAATTTCAAAGAAATATATGACAAAAATTACTTAAGAAGCAAATTTAAAAATAGGAAACTGCTCACAAAGTCATATTTTGGAATGGATGTTTATCTTAAATTATGAGCATTCATTCCAACTTGACCATCGCAACTTGCGACTTGACCATCGCAGACTTTCGTGTGGAGAGCAGAAGCACACCAGTTTCACTTCCTGAATAATGGAAGTCTGTTCTCTTTTTCTCTTCTGCAGCAGTGACCCAGAATGGGGATGGGCCAGCTCTATACTTGAAGGCCTATACTGAGGAGGACACGTAACTTTATGACCTTGCGCTGCTGAATGCTGACAGCTTCTAAGATGGAGGAGCAACCTAGTGTCCCCAGTGTCAGCATACCCTGCCACAATGAGCAGAGGGATAAGAAAAAGCGTTACACAGTGCGTACAAAAATTGATTTGCCATCCTGAGTAGAATTACTACAATTTTTTTTTCTTGCAAAATGTAAAGTGTTTCTAATTGTCACTGTGGTTAAATTAGCATAACATTATATTAAATTAGCATAGTAGCATTTGATGCGACTTATTGTGTTTAGGTTAACTCTTTTTCTGTCTTTTTCCAGGTGTACAAAGTCATGGTAAATGTTGGACAGCAGGAATGGTTTGTCTTCAGACGTTATGCAGAGTTTGATAAACTTTACAACATTGTGAGTAGTGGAACAATGTCATTTTGAACTTACACAATAACGATGCCTAATGCTTTACCTTAACTTTGTTCAAAAGTCTTTGATTTCCCATGTCTTTAAATTATTGGCATTTGTGACACACTCCTTTTCATGTTCTTAATTGGTTTCTCTTGTATCTTTTATTGCAGTTAAGAAAACAGTTTCCATCTATGAACTTGAAAATCCCAGCGAAAAGGATATTTGGGGACAACTTTGAACCTGGTTAGTGTTCACTGACCTATGGCATATGCATCAAGACACGATCCCAGAAACTGATGTTAAAAGAACAAATGTAGATATTTGCTTGATCTGTGTTGCTAGTCTGGTAATTTAAAGTATTTTTAAACAATATATGCATCTGCCTAATAGAGTTCATCAAGCAAAGAAGAGCCGGGTTGCATGAATTCATCAAGCGACTTGTCTCTCATCCTCAGCTTTGCAACCAGTAAGTGTTTTTGTTGACATTATGGCACAGAATATTACTGACTTCATTGGAATGAATTATTTAACGACTTTTGTCTCTCTTAAACTTTACAGTCCAGATGTGAGAAGCTTTCTACTGATGGACAGGATGCAAAACCTTTCAGATGCCTCTGAGGACGAAGATGATAAAGTAAGTCGTTGATTAAAGAGTTGTGAGGGAGGGATTGTGCGCAGTAAGGGAGTAGTTATGTCCTTCATCTCTGTTTTTGTGAAGTCTAGCCTGTGCTGTAGAGGTGTTGATTCAGTGTCTCAATGCGTAGTTTGTACTTGGTAGCAAAGGACTGAGTCTATTTAGACATAAAATAAATAGAGATACTAAACAAAACTCTGTTATGTCAATATTTTAGTAAAGATAAAGGTCTTATTTCCTAGATCTAAAAAATTGTCCTTTGCAGTGTTGAGTGTTGATGACGGCTAACTTGGATAATGTTTTCTCTGCTGTTAACAGAACAACTCTACCTCCAGAAACATTAACCTGGGACCGTCTGGAAATCCACAGTACGCTCACTATTCAAATGTTCTTTAAGGAAGTCTAATGTTTTAGCACAAAGCAGGTTATCTGACTGTTTTTATGAACCATTTTAAAATTTGCAGTTGTTTGATCAAATACACTTTTTTTTACAATAATGAAGTTAATGTGGTTTAATTTTCATTTCAGTGCCAAGCCCACAGATTTTGACTTTTTAAAAGTCATAGGAAAAGGGAGTTTTGGAAAGGTATGTGAACAACTCAGCACTGGAAAGTACAGTCACAGTCTGTTCATCCAAGTGCGAGATTCTGATGGGTGTAAACTTCTTTTTGGATTTCTTGAAAAGAAATTTTGTTGTTGAGATAAAATTTCATTCTATATAAAAAGGTTTTACAAATCATTAAGGACCACATATTTTTGTTTTAATGGGACCGATAACTTTTTTGGTGTTGTTTTTCTATCGGGGTACAAGTTTTAGTTCTGTGTTGGCCTTTCCATGTAGGAAGTGAGAATCAAATTTGGAATTTCTCTGGTTGATGCTGCTGATGCAATGCTAAACACACTTTCTTGTTCTTATGATGCAGGTTTTTCTTGCAAAACGAAAGCATGATGGAAAGTATTATGCAGTCAAGGTCTTACAGAAAAAGGTCATCCTCAACAGAAAAGAGGTAAATTTACTAACAAATATGACCTCGACCCTGTCAATATTACACACATGCATATCTGAAATATATTTCTTCTACTTATCACTCCCTCCAATCAGCAAAAACACATCATGGCAGAGCGCAACGTGCTGCTGAAGAATGTGAAACACCCTTTCCTGGTTGGGCTTCATTATTCCTTTCAGACTAAAGACAAATTATACTTTGTCTTGGATTTCATCAATGGAGGAGAAGTGAGTTGTTTCAGTTTTGTGAATAATCCACTCACATAGAATTGAGTCACAAGGTCGATAAAAGCTAAGAATAGCGGTTTCACGGGAAATGTGTGTTAAACAGTTTTAACAATCCTTAGAACTGCACTGTCACTAGTTAACACACCTCCATGTGTGAAAGTCTTATTAGGAATAACAGTATTACTCAGAAAGGCTCCTGAGTGTGACTTCCTTTGTGGATCTCCTTTGAGTGTGAGCCTCCTTCAAAAGAGTCTTTTTAAAGATGCCATGTGTCACTGAGAGCGTGAGAATGACTAACTACAATCTGTTTCGAAGTAAATTTTCCTCTTGCCCCACTCAATTTGTTTACTACAAAGATCAGTAGTATGTCAGCTAAATAAAATTAATATTCACACTCTCCATTCAAAGTCATGTGGTTTACTAGATCAAAAAAGTTATTTTTACACATAAAGGACTGAAACATTTTTGCTCCTTGACTTAAGGAATTTGGGACATAGTTATTTGATTTTGGCATTCATGGTAATTCGTTACAATAAATCCTTTGCCATGTAATTCGTTCAAGTAATCAAATAAAAAATTTTCATTCTAGCTTTTCTTCCATCTCCAAAAAGAGCGAACCTTTACAGAGCCCAGAGCAAAATTCTATGTTGCTGAAATGGCAAGTGCACTGGGATATCTGCACTCTCTCAACATTGTTTACAGGTATGATGGGGATTTAAGTAATGCATGTTTAGTGTTTAGGTCAAGTGCCCTAAAGGTTCAGCGATTAAGATGTCCTCTCAGTCACCTAGCTCAGATATATACACAGACTGTATTAACTCAATAAGATATTGATGAAGTAAAATCACAAATGTTTAAAACTGAGGAAAATTGATCAATTAAGTATTATCTTTGTGGGCATGCAGTGGGGAATTTCGACTTATGGCCTCAGTGTTTCCATACCCTGACTATAGCTCTGTGTCGTATTTTCTAAAATTTACTGTGTTTGTTGTCTTCCAGAGACTTGAAGCCAGAAAACATCCTCCTTGACCATGAAGTGAGTAACTTTGTTTTTAACCATGCACACTGCTGAGTATTTTATATATAGTCACAAAAAAATTTAACACAGACTATTCCTAAGATGGCAGAGCACCTAATTTTTCCAACTTTGATAGCATCTTGAAAATTCAATACGTATTGAAATGTACAGACCTACCGTGACTAAATGCTGGCCGCAGATTTTGTAAATAAGACCCTCATATATATATACAGCACAAATGCTATTCTCTTCCAGTCATTTTGTACCACCAGCTAACAACAGTGTAATTTCCAGTTCCAGCTGGACAGAATGTGTGTGATAGGATTAGGTCTAACTAATGATTTTCCTGTCTAGCCTTATTGAGAAAGTGAAGCAACGGTGAATGGGACTGTTTGAGCTACGCCGCAGCCAACATTCCTGGGCAACAATAGAATCCTCAGTCCCCGGGGATAATGAGCTGCTTGTTTGGCACATGTTGTCTAAAAACGTTCCTGTGTCCTCTCTTTAAAGGGGCATATCATTTTGACGGACTTTGGACTGTGCAAGGAAGGCATTTCCCTGACAGATACCACCTCTACATTTTGTGGAACACCTGAGGTATTGCAGCATTTATTTCAAATTTTTGCGTGTCTGACTACTGACAGTGTTGCACCAGACTGTTCCAAAGATCTCCCCCTCAGAGAATTGAAAGTTAATAATCGTCAACTGACTTTTTAGAATGATGTGTGGTTAATAATTTTACAAGCATGAGTATATTTCGACTATGTGCTATAATGCTTTATATGTGTGCATGTGTGACTTGCTTTTTCCAAGAGGAAAACAGGCTTCTCTGAGCAAAAATAGTTGTTGCTATACATTTGGTTGGTGTATTTTAAGCCAGAAGGAAAATGTCAAAGTTAATGTGATACTACTATGTTTGTGTGCTTCCTCTGACCAGTATTTAGCTCCAGAGGTCCTGAGGAAGCAGCCGTATGATAACACAGTAGATTGGTGGTGTCTTGGTTCAGTGCTGTATGAAATGCTCTTTGGCCTGGTGAGTTTTTTCTTTGAACCTATAGTTGACTGTTATTATTATTTATTTTTTCTTTGATAGGCATTTTTGTTAACATTGCAAAGAAAACCCTATTATTTTTTCATGTAAAGTACTGTACTGGTCAACTGCAGCACACTGACTGGTTTAGTGCAAAAGCAATTCATAGCGCTGTCACATTCAATTACTCCTCTTTTCTTTCATATCCTAGCCGCCGTTCTACAGCAGGGACACACATGAAATGTATGACAACATCCTCCACAAACCGTTGACGATACGCCCCGGTGCAACCAGTGCGGCCTGGTCTCTCCTCCAGGGCCTGCTGGAGAAAGACGGCACCCACAGACTGGGGTCCAGGGATGACTTTGTGAGTGGGTTTATTCAGTGCCACTACTCAAGATAAAGACAACAAATGTACAGCAGAATGTTATTTCTAGGGCTCCCTCTGGTGGCTGTTTTGTATACATCATGTCTCTGGTGCTAATACATTGCAGATGTGTAGTCATTAATCACTTTACTGCATTTTCAGAATGAGATCAAAGCACACAGCTTCTTTTCCTCCATCAACTGGGATGACCTTGTACAGAAGAAGATCCCTCCCCCATTTACGCCCAAAGTGGTAAATATTTTTTAGTTCAGTAATCAGAGAAACGAAACTCTGCCGATTCAAAGACATCATTATATCATATTCTATCATGCTTGAGCACTCTCTGTTCCTGGGTTATCAAGTCTTGCATAGTAATTTAAAGTTCCCCTGGCTCAGGAAGTACTTCCTGTCCACTTATGAAGAGGCCATTGATTTAATCCTGGGCTCCTTCAATCTGTGTGTCCAAGATTGTGATCATTTTTAAGTATTGCTGCGACCAGCTGCTTGCCTACCAATCCTCTCTTACCACTAGGATTTGACATACTTTGTTAGGGTCCTTTTGTATTTTATTTCATCAAATTGAATACCTTGTTTGAATATGCACATATAGTTTGTCTTGTACTTCTATCATCATCTTAAATATGTTTTTATTCACACTTCCTCCAATGTTTCTACAGAGCTCTTACTGTGATATCTCAAACTTTGATCCTGAGTTTACGGAGGAGATGGTCCCAAACTCAGTCTGCTGGTCTCAAGAACATTCCATAGTCAACGCCAGCGTAATGGAGGCTGATGATGCCTTTGTGGGCTTCTCTTATGCCCCACCTTCTGATGACGCCTTCCTATGAAACGTTCCCTGTGAGGTCCCCAGTTGCCTTAACCATATCATAACTTCTTTGACTAAAGGGAAGAATTTGTACCATGGATGAACTTGGTCTTTGAAGCCAAAGCAAGCATCTGAGAAGATAAAGCACTTCAAACGGATTTTATTTGGAACAAAGTATGCCAGAAAAATCTCAAATTTAACAAATATATATATATATATATATATACACACACATATATATAACAGATTATATTTTTAGATCATCCATCCTCTATTAATGTAATTTCTGGGAGCTTACAAAATGAGCCTTTATTATTAAGCCTTAAATTTGTCCCTTAAATGAAATCAATAACCAGTTTTCTGAAAAACTTGAACAATTCACTGGATTTTAAAAAAACATCATTTGACTGTCTGTTGGAAATGTGTTTCTCCGTGTAACGTCTGTACAAGAAAACTCATGTATCATTCCTTTTAACTAAGCTGGAAATAGGGATTACTTGAGCGACCACTGAATAAAGCATTATTGTTTATAGGTCACATTTGTGAAGAAAAATGTCTTCTACATCTTCAGTTACCTTTAAGTTTGTTTTTGCGAGTACTGAGTACATGCTTTTTTATTGGATTGTTAGTGTTTATTTTTTGCTCTTTGCTTTAACATATTTGCAGAAATCGAGACATCCACAACGCTTTGTATTGCCTTGCAATTAATTAGGCCTGTACTCCTGCACAATAATTAAAAAAAATAATGAAAAGTACCCCGTGAGTGTGTTTCATAGAAATGTTGCATTTTTAATGTGCAATTTATATTTTTTTATTAATTTAATTTTTACTTTTCATCTTGTGACATCCTGGTTCTCGCGCTGATGAGAGGTCTCCATGGTGACTTGGTCACAGCGCGTGCCGGTGCTAACTGTTATCGCTAGCGTAAAGCAAAGTTTAACTTTCTGATCACTAAGTGAAGATGGTCGACGTTTTGTCTTTACTAGAATCGGTTCTGTATTATTTGGACAAAAGCGGTGGCCTTCAGAAACTTGCTGAAGACTGCAAACCGTTTAACGGTAGGTCTGCTGAGGAAAATTAAAACCTCCTCAAATATTGGCACTAAAAGTGTTAGCTCAAAGTTAGCGTTACAACAATTTAGCCAAGTAACCATGAAAGCTAAACGGCTAATGGCTATATTTAAACGTATTATATAAAATACATTTAGCATCATCATTAACCTCTGCCCCTCCCTTCTAGATCCCCAACAGATAAAGGCAGTCTATAGGTTCTGTGTAAGTGTGAATCCCTCTGATGTGATAGAGGTGGATCCTATTCTAGGTGACTGTGTTCTACGTGATCCTCAAAGAGCAACAGCATTGTTTCGATCTGTAAGTAGAAACTGAGCTAGCCAAAATGGTGTGGGACCTTTTATTTTAAGGTTAAACACATTTACCTGTTTCCTCATTCAGGTCTGCTTCCTGGCCATAAAGACACTTTCCCTTGTGGAAAAAATACACACAGAGAGTCAGGTATGAATACGTGGTGTAGGTGTTTATTCTCCTTGGTCACTGACAACACAGTTTTTAGTGTATGAGCCAATCATGTCTGTTTTTATAAAGCCTAAATGCATCTTATTGGAAAAAATAACTTGATTATCAATTTAGTCCTATATCAGTGTGTCATCTACTTGTTCTTCTTGAGGTAAATGTAATTCTGAAGTTGACACACCTGCCTCCGTTCCCTGAGTACATGATGGACCTTTGTAGTTTTCCCCGTGGGTATGGTCCATTGAGGCCTGTCTCACTGGAGGGGCTGGTCATTGCCATGACAAGAGTCACAAAATACACCCAGGGGGCCAGGTTCCTCTGCATTAATGACGACTGTCCCTGCTCTACAGGTACATCTAGGAAGACACACTGTCACTTCTTAATGCAAATTTTTTTGTCTTAGCTTTTTTTTAGTGTTAGCATTTTAAAGATAGACCACAGACAGGTGTACTTGTATGCACAACATCATTTGTATACCTAATCTGGATCTCATATTTGATTACATTTCTTGGATGCTGACTTTAGGGTTTCACCATGTTCGTGTCCATGCACTTGGAGCCACAGAGTCAGCTACAGTGGGAAACAACCTCAGCTGCATGATATGCAGTTCCTCACTGAAAGAGGATGTGAAGTTTAGGATGTTGGGAGGTGAGAGTGTTA
>JAQNCA010000015.1:9375057-9392386 GCA_029783725.1 Acanthurus tractus
ATTATTATTATTATTATTATTATTATTATTATTATTATTATTATTATTATTATTATTATTATTATTATTATTACTGACCTTCACTGGGTGCAGGTAGCCATCACCTTTCAATGAGTGTAACGCTTCTGTTTGTTTTGTGCTCTCTCCCTCCTCCGTTCCTTCTTCTTGTAGTGTTCGAGTCAAATGGGCAATATAGGTGGTGGCCAGTATCAACACGTCGAGTTTGGACAGTTTGGTGTCCGGTGGCACGGACGGCAAAGTCCTTTGTAGCTCCAGAAACGCGGTTCTCAGGGTTTGCACTCGACTCCTCTCCCGTGCTGCATTGGCTGCTGCCGGGCGTCCTCTGCCGCCGAGGCCGCCGGTGTGAAGTAACCTGGCCGGCTGGAGCTCCCGACGACGGCCGTCAGGGCTGGGACTTGAGCTCGGACTGGATGCAGGGCTGTCATCCACCACCGCCCCGGAGCAATTACCACTGTCCATCCGGAGCGTCTGTCTTCCAACCATCGGAGTGCGCTTACAGACCTGAAGAATAAGATCAGATGGATGCAGACGTCTCTTTTAGTAATTTAACATGGCCATTATACTGGATGTTTTACTGAGCTCAAGTTTTAAAATTTACAGGACTTTTAAAGACAACCTATGTAGGCTATTTAATGTAATTATCTGTCTCTACTTTTATCTTAAGTTATTGCCTTTGCATTTATTTATTAAATCATAACCTTTCTATTGTATATTCTCTTATTGAAAATGTATGTTGTCAATTGTATGGTGCTGCAAACTTAACAGACAACACAGTCCTAGTCCACAGCGCATCTACTTAGAACTGACAGCTGTCCACAGCATTAAGAGCACCTGAATACTGCTAATTTCTTCGTGACATGTCAAAAGACTTTCAACACAAACGAAGTCTCTGCCAAACATATGGATAATGCCAGTGTACAAACAAACGTGAGCAGTTTCTGGCTGATGGTTTGATAGGAAGTTTACCTCTGGTTTCTCTCAAAGGCGCAGCCTTGAAAAACGACATGAAGACAATCCAAAGCGGGTTTCGATAAGAGAAAATTTGCTCTTCTGTTCAGAGGATTCCCAGTCCACGGCCAACGCGTCCTCGTAAATTGGTGCGTCTGCAGAAAAGGTGCGCAGCGGTCCCTTTCCGCTCATCCGACACTTCACCTGTGTGCGTAAAAGTCTCAGGAGCTCTTAATTTATTGGATACACAAAGCGGTGGACACGTATTTCACTTCGACGTAATTAATCACTCGAGCCATAACACTCCCTCGCTGCAAAAGGCTGCTCTTTCTGTTTCCCAACTTATTTCTGTCTGAGGGCAGCAGAGGCTCGTTTTCAACGCCAGAGGCAGGGCTTCTCTTTAACTCTGATATGTGGTAGGACATATCCCACTCTAATTGGCTGCGAACCTGACACTGTATTTTTTTCCTATAAGCCTATCAAAAAGTAGCCACGGGAAGAAAGTTAGTCAGAATTACCTCCACAAATGTGCTCGTCATGGTTAGAAATAATGGGTAGTTTTTTTTTCAAAACGCTATTTGCAATAGACCTTGAAGACAAGCTGACAAGTGTAAGGTGATATGCAAAACATTTGACTAATTGCCAGGGTGTCTTGAATTGCAAGCTCATTGGAACAGCTAATAAATAAACTCCTGCTCTGCAATCAACAGGCAGGCTTTGAGGAAATTCTTGTGAGACTCATAAATTAATCACTCTGATTTCCAGGGCTCCAAACGGAGATGTCTGCAAATTAATGAAAGGAATTATTCATAACATGTATATCCCCGGACTGTTCTTAATAAACATTGTTTTTGTAAGGATGGAGTAACAGTATTGCTCCGGGCCACTAATTATAAAGGCGAAGTTAAAGAAGGTTAAGTAAGCTTGTTTCCTTAATAAGCACACATCTTCCAGGGGTTACACACCCACGTGGCTCCTAAAAGCCCATTCAAACATTTATTAACAACGATGACAATAAAACATCGGTATTGTTACTGTATTTGCAATTCAAAACGGACTGAATCGTTTATCAAAGTTGTTTGAACGGAAGCATGTGCTGTTAGTTTAAGATAATGCTCTATAGTTGCCGGGCACATTGATCATAAAAACTGTGCCAACCTGCATCTTCTGGTTCACTTATCTGCCAAAATGCATGCAGGAGAAAAGAAGATGTTTTTTTTTTATCCCCAGACCCCAAAATGTTCTTAGAAATAAATCAGCTGTGAAATAGGAATGAAATGTGCACAAACTGTTAATTGATTGCTTTAGTCTTCAATTTATTTTTCTAACAATAGTAGATTATTTACAGCCTTGTGTTAGTTTCTAAAAAAGAACTTACTTTTAATTTTATCAGATAAAAAATATGCTGTGAAAAGAGTCACATTTTTAAAACTGCAGTAATACTCTGGGTCAGTACCCTGGATTGCCAGCAGTATTTGACTCCACAAAAAGCGTAACAATTATTGTTCTCTTAGCGGCTAAAAACACAAGGATGATCCACAGCTGTGATGTACAAGGTTCTTAAACAAGGCGATCAGTCCAGGGCTCTGGCTAATTTGTGCATGTGTGGAGGAGATGGAGATTTCAATGGACTCGAAGGTTTGTCTTAAGCATCAATATGACTGCAGATGGGTGATGAGACAGCCACGCGTCGGACAAGTCCATACACTGGAACATTTAATTTTTGTGTCCTATGATAACAGGAAAAGAGAAGAACAAGTATTAGCAGAATGTTGGCCGACTTTTCATCGAACATTTCTCCTACAATTTTAACCCTAAGGTCAATAGCACATACTAATAAAAAAAATAACTGTTACCACTTTAAATTAAAGTGAAAAAAAACATATTTTTTATTTTTGGGAGATTAGTAAAATGGATCAGGATATGGGGTGGGCTTATAAGCAGTTGTCATCACTCATAATTTGTACATTTCATCATTTAGTATACAAATTCTGGTAGCTGGGTGTAACATGAAAATTAATGTCTGCAAGTAAATCATTTAGAAAGTCAAAAGTGTGTGCTTTCTCGTGTTAACTGATGCTGGACCTGAGAGACTGCTGCGGGTACCACATCTGCATGTTAGCATGGCTGTAGATGTGACCAGGCAGTGGACCCTGACCCACGTCAAAGTCATCTGGAATATAAACAAAGTCACACCACAAGACACACAGACAGAGTCTAATGTGTACAAAACCACCCAGCATAATAAAGGAAAGATGCTGAGTGTGAAAAAATGTAAATTCTTTCAAAGTCTTTAAAAATCCATAATACACATTTTTGTAGGGGTTTTCACGTTTATCAGAAAAAACATGTAATATGTTAAGTGGATGTGTTTCGCAATATAGGGGCTATCATTCTGCTAATACACATTAATAACAACATGTAACTACATCAAAGATGTAAAAACTAGCAAAAAAGTGGAGTAAATACAAGTAGGAAAAATAAAATCACTAAATGAGATTAATGGCTGATAAGTTCAAATATACCTGATCCCAATAATTACAACTGGGGAATAATTGCAATAATGTGGGCGAAGATGATTCAGTAGATTTACTGCCAGTAGACTTACCTTTTAAAGGAAAAGGGATCAACGGTCTGGTCATTATATGTTTGTTGTTTTTTTTCTTCCTGGCCTCTTTGGATGTTTTCCAGTTAATGAGGAACTGTCTGGTTACCTCATTAATATCCCTGCCATCGAGAGCCACTGTAAAAATAAATCAACACATTACAAATTTCATTTGAAACTGAAAACTTAGTGTTTTTTTAGTTGTTGTTTTATCATTAGGTGGTAACTTTAATACTATCCTGGCTTAGTCTAAACTATAAAGTGCATTTTCAGATTAGCATGCCAACGAGCAAGAAAAAGGAAAATATCTTACTGAGGCTTTTGCACACAATAATCAGGTGGTCTCTATACTTTGGTTTTTTACACACTGGATTCCCACTCAAGTCCATTTGAAGCAGCTGAGGCCAGTGGCCAAACACATCCTCTAACTCCTGAAAATACACACAAAAACAAACTGTGTTGTAACTTTATTGTGACCACTTAAGGTAAAAAGGTCAAAACTGTGTCTTTAAAGGTTTGCTCAGTATTGACAGAAATGACAACTTTCTTTTAAACAAATAGCATACATATTTATAATAAGATTACAAATCCGAGACAAAAACCTTTAAATGCATGGTGTAAGTGAATGGTAATGTGAAGCACAAGGGCCAACGGAAAGTGCATAAACAACACATCAGTCTATTTTAATAAACAGTGTCGCCGGTGTCATATAACTACAAGTTTTCTCCTGGGGCAGTGTGAAGCTGGCTCCTCCAGCAAGTTGCCTGCAGTTGTATGTTTATCTAAAGGCACATTAATCCAAGCCTGGAAATATGAATACTCTCTGGACACGCTCTGATTGTTCATTGCCTTCCTGTCTTGGCCAAAGCGCTTCCACTTTTCCAGCTCGTGCTGCAATCAGTTCAGAGGGGACCCCTGAGCACCGCGCGCTCCCAGGCTTTGATAAATGATCGTGTCAGGGCCGTCACTCAGAAGGCCCTCACAGAAGAGCAGCCCAGCGCCAAATTGCCCCCCACGCGGGGGCGTGAAGAACAGCAAAGGCTGGATACTCACTGAGCTTGGCTGACTCTCGCCTGGACTAATGATGGGCCAGTTATGAACCTGTATTTGACCAGGGCTTCGATTCCCCTGTCCTCTCTGCCTTGCACACAGCTAACGGTCTCCAAAGATGCTCCCCATTTGTCACCCTGGCTGACTGCCTGTCATAATCTATTTTAAAAATCCATAATGTTTCCTCTGGATTTTGAGCAAATGGCGCAGAAGAAGGGATTGATCCTTCAGAGCGCTGTCTTTGCAGGATCAATAGTAGCAGACGGGTTGTATAAATTATAGGAGATATCAGCTAAAAATGACACGTGTACAGCAATTACCTGCATCAATGTTTCCAAAAGACAATGTCTTTTGTTAAAAGAGTAGCCTCAGCACTGTAAGTGTGTCATCCTGGCGTTAAATGCTTGTAATAAAAAAGCATTGGGACCTTTTAAATTAATTCATCAAACTTTTCAGTTAATATATCAATTCAAACAGAAAAATGAGTCCCATCAGAGAGATTAAGCCTGAAAATAAGCAGGTAATTTGTCAAGGAATTTACAGAGCATTAATCATATCTCTGCCTCAGATTAATCTCTCATAAAGTTAAGTACTGGTAGTTTAGGGTATCAAAAACAGAGGATTCTAAAGGCAGAGAGGAAAAATCAGCCTCCCAAGGAAAGAGAGAAACTTGTGCTTGTTTAAAGCTGTCAGCGAGAAAAGTCTCAAGGGAATAGCACACTGATTTGTTGAATAATTCTGACCCTGTGCAAGTCATGGAGGCTGGGAACCTATGGCGGATTTGCAGGATTTGGTTCTTTAGAACCCTTTTCTCCATATCATTTCACACATCAATGCAAAAAGCTAAGGAACAATGTTCATGTTGACCCGATCAGCTAATAGCTGGTATGTTGACTTTAATATGTCATGACAGGCACAGTTGCTGTGATGTGGTACTATTTGCTTTGACTGCGCAGTGCACAGGATGCAGCCAGTTTCTACATCTGACACACTGAACAAGAAATCTTAAATGGAAACTGGCTCACGAACACTTTTGGATTAAAAAAGGCTTTTCTTTTACCTCAATGTTGTGCAGTTTATTGTCAGCAGCAGAAAAATGCCGAAGTTCCTTAAGAACTGCAAGGTCCTTGATCTCATCAATGTTGTTGTTACTTATATTCAGGACACAAAGCGATTCCTGTGCATAAAAATCAGAATTATGGAGAGAAAAGGTTGATTTACAGTTAAAGAAAGACAGAGTATTATAAATTCATATGACATTGTGGATCCGAGGGGAAAAAAACACAGCAGACATTTCTTTGTGGATCATTCAGCCAAATGTTAAACCCAAATGTTAAAAAGGCATTATCACAAAGTACATTAACATTTATTCATTACTTTTTAGTACTCTTAGTTTGTGATTCATCTGGTTCTGGAATAAACATTTAGATCTCTTTTCTATGCCTGACCTCTTGAGATCGTGTCCAAATGACACTCTAGATAGTGCTGATGCTAAATATTCATCTTGGTTTGAAGTTCTATAATGGCACTTTTATAAAAAGCTGGAACTCTTTAAATTTGCACAGCAATTTCTTTAATTATCCAAACAAACAAGAAGCTGAGACTTTTGGTGTGTTTATCCATGGCTTGGGCAGTAAACGAAGTCAACAGACCGAGCTGATTTGTCAGACCAGAGAGAGAGCAACAGAGGTCTCTTTGACATCATCAAGTCCAGCACAATACTGCTTTTACACGGATCACTGGCTTCTGAGAAATCTGAGATCTTTTGAACTGGATGTGATAACGTACAAGGCTGATGCATCACACATTCCCTTGAGTATAAAAAGACAAACTAGACTTATCTCTGAACTTCTGATTACTTAAAAAAATCTAGTTTAAAATGAAATGAGCCAAAAAATATAAAGGTTTTGTGGGTGATCCTTCTTTCTCATCCTCTCTCTGTTCTGAACAGTGTAAAAATAGGTCATACAGCCACTGAGAGGAGAGTCCTGGGGTCAAGGAGCAACTTTTCCCCTGGTCCCAGCTTCTGGTTTTCCACATGAAGCTCCTTGAGTTCAAAGAGCATTTCTAAACCCTCCACCACTGCAATCCTGTTTCCACCCAGATACCTATAGGGCAGGAAAACCACAGATATGTTCACACACACCTTAGACTTGTAATGATGATCACAAAACAAGACAACAATCACACAAACATGTCTACTTACAGTTTGGAGAGCCTCTGAAGATTAGAGAGATTATCCATACAAGTGATGTTATTGTTCTGCATGTACAGATGGGTGAGGTTGGAGGCAAAACCAAGGTTGCAAATGCGTGTAATCTGATTATCATATAGGTAAAGGACAGTGAGGTTTCTACACATGGACAGATCACCCTGAAAACAGAATTTAAAAATGACACACAGAAGATGAAAAAAGATCATAATAAAAATACTGTATGTAATAATAGTTACTTACAATATCTTCAATGTTCTTGCTGGAAAAGTGGAGGTGGGTGAGTGTCTTCAGGTACTCTGGTAAAGAGTGGCCCCTTTTCTTTTTAAAGGGATTTCTAGATTTAGCAATCAGATCTACGGTTAGGAGTACCATAGTGGGCCTCCACAAATGTTGCTTTAGAGAGGATCCTTTTAAGCTTCAGTCAAGCCTTCCTTAGCCCAAAGCAGTCTATTTGGAAGAAAAATAGTCACATGAGTTGAAATAAACCTCAGCCAGTAAATAAATGTTACTCAGACTTACTATTTACTAATGTCATATTACCACAGGAGTTGTAATTGCAAATGACAGGAAAAGATTACTCTTGTACAAAATAAAATGGCCTACAACATAATTGTCAATTACTATTTAGGGATAATTGATGGGAAAAAACATCACTGTTTCCATTATACTTGCCAAAAGACCAAAGGTTGAGTGACCACTCAATTTATGCTGTTATCAGCAGTCAATTCCCAGAGCAGACAGAGCACTACTGATACGATTACCTTTCACTCAGTACCCAAGGGGCTTGATTATTAGCTTGACACAACACTGAGATATGAAAGTTTGGACTTTGATTTTACCTGGCAAATAAGCATTATTAGCTAATACACCCCCTCCTCACCTGATAATTATAAAACAGTGTCTGACTCTGTAGGTGGCTAAAATGTGATGATGAGTAGAGAAATGCAGAGCGACATGACAGCTGATCTTTTCACACTTGATCTCAAGATATTAGGCCGAGGCTATCGGAGACAAGAGACACTGATCAATAACCCAGAGCTGAAGTGCGGACAGAAGCTATAAGCTAGCTGAACCATCTTTCCCCTGAGCCCTGTCTTCCCCAGGGACTATGGGACATCCGTTTATCACTGTCACAGCACGGGAGACAGTAAAAAGTTCGTGCAGAAAGTCAGTGACATGCAGCAATGGCTTCAACCTACCCGGATAAGTCCCACAAAATTTCAGTAGGGCGTTATATGATAAAAATAATTCCGGGTAATCTAAGTTTGCTAAATGGCACTTCACGTCTACTACATTCATAGTTAGCTAGTACAAGCTAAACGCACATTAGCGTTAACAGTGTAGCGTCTTCTACAACCAAATTCAGTCTGAAATGTTCTCAAGAAGGGTACTTTTTTGGAGACGTTTAAAATATAAAAACAAACACTCCTACCTTTGAGGTCTTCAAGGAGTTTAAAAATGCGGACTAGTTAGCTAAATCGTTTTAAAGAGGCTGTAAAGTAAAATCGTGGGTTATGCTGTTGTTTGATGTTGTTATGGAAACCACGGAAGCGACGCGTCGGTCACAGAATGTTAAGGGTCGCAGAATTTAATGCAACACTACTAAAGAGAACAATGTAATTATTTATGTGGTAAATGTGGCAGTTTTAAATATCATTTAGGTTCACCCGAACGTTCATAACTGGTTACTGCAGTTTTCTGGAAATAGCAGTCGTTTAGATTTGCGTTTTAAGTGTGTAAGTGCAATTAAAAGCAAGATAAGCGGCGTTTGACCAAAGTGAATGGCTGACCAAATTCTGTTTTATTCTACAGTTGATTAGTGGTTTTAATACTGGTTTAGCTTTTTTCCTTACCGTTTTTACTGCTTCTTTAACAGCTTATAAACATAGATGTCTTATATCTAAAAATATGGCAGTCTCAAATATCTCAGATTTCTCAAAGGCCAGTGACCTTATGACACACACCAAACTGCACCCACTAAAATTAAATGTACACTAAAATTGAATTCTGTTTTTATTTTCAGGTTTGCTCTCTTTGCAGCTTAGATGACATTTCTCCATGCTCTACTGTCTATCTTTCAGACCCAGGAACACAGCCCACTTCTCTCACTGACCTCTGCAGCGTTAATCTATATCATGTCAAGACCTGGGTTTCCTGTAAGCGAGTGACTTGCCTTCACTTAGGTAGGAACATATGGCGTAGAGGAAGTGTGGCACCTCCAGCTCTCTGAGCCAGGATCAACCTCACACACGACAGCATACTTGTGGGGTTATTTCTAATTTCAAACTAAACATATCTCAAGATCTTAGTAAGGTCATTAGATTTGTAAGGCCTTAATATTGTAGCTACGCATAGCAATTTATCATGAGCCTTATCAATCCAGCCGACCAGTCAGAGTTGTTCACTCTTTTATTTCTGTGAGGACAGCAAAGGCAAAGGCATTCCACTGCAATCTGTGAAAGCTTTATTTTACTAATGGGGAACACATTTTGGAATTAGAAAATTGCTAAATATTAAAAGAGTAAGGTAAAATACATGGGTAATGGATTTTTGGCTGCCCACAATTTTACTTGATTAGAATTTACATAAATTTTCCTATTCCATCTTTAGTCATGCATACAAATGTCCATCTGGTGATAATCACAATATTTACATGTCCAACGAGTTCAATATGTTTCACTGATTCTAAAATCGCCAAGAAAGACCAAACATTAGGTGAAACTATTTTAGAAAAGCATACTGTAAATACTTTCTCAGCACTATGACAGTCATCCATGTAATGCATTTAAATATCTGGCAAAAACATGTGCTATCCAGTATACCATGTGTGCAGAAAACCTATTCAACAATTTAAAATTTCTAAATTACATTAAATATAATCTAATAAGTTTCCTCTTCCTAGACTGCTATACTGAAGACCCTCCGATTTAAAAAATGGCTTGAATAATGGTAAAAGAAAATCATTATAAGAAGTGGTGCCAAAACTCATGCACATGAGAAAAAACAGACACCTTTACTGTCCCACTGGGACTGTCTCCTCTGCAATACATGACACCAAAAATATACATTTTAGCCATTACAATACCATAAAAAAAGACATGACACAAACCTAGGCCAAAGCGGCTGTCTGTTAAAAAAAGGCAGACTTGGAGAGCGTCTGCTTCGATGGAGAGCAGACACGTTGTGTGAATAGACTCCAGTGTGTGCGGCTTCTGTTTCTGCGCTGCATCACTGCCACACCGCAACCTGACGAGCTGGCCAATCTGCCAGAGCTTGTACCACCGAGAGCCAAACTGTGCTGGGAGTGACTCCGCAGAGACATCCCACACATGGCAGTCGATTCCCTCTGAGCCTGTGCAGCCAACTTGAGTTTGTTGTTCCATTATGTAATGCTGTGACAGGCTACACTTGACTGACTGGTGCTAGGTTAGGTTGTGCGTTAAAGGCAACCATAGTGTGTTCACGTCAGGCTGCAAAAAAATGCAGGCCCTACATGCAAAACAATTTTTTATTAACTGCCATAGCATGAAGGGAGACAATGCAACATTGCGTCACACCTTAAGAATACTCTATCCACTGTATCTTACTACAACTACTACTATCAACTACATGGTACTGAATATGTGAAGACAAATCTCTACTTTAAACAAAAGTGAAATTGCTTAATTTTCCAGCTACAGCTTATTTCACGCTGTATAGGACAGACTGAAAAAAAATTGTATTTTGTCAGAAAAGTATAAAATACCCACAAACGACACTTGCACTTTTATGATTTATTTTTTTTGCATGAGTTCAGACTGCATAATCCTTAGCTACTTCTAGGACAAAAGAAGAAATTGGATAAAAAAGTCACAGATAATGCAAGCCTTAGAAGTTAATCATAAATCACTAAGTGCTAGACATGCACAGGAAATCCAGGTGAAATCCAAACGGGCACATAGTCCAGGTTTAATTGGCAGATGTATTGATTTGATTGAAGAGTTTGTCCTTAATGACTTGAGACATCAGACCGTGAATTGCCTCTATGGTCGTCTTGCAGCTGAAAAAAAAAACAGTGAAAAGTTCAATTTGCTCCAGCAAAACAGACAGCAAAAAGAGATGTAACATCTGCACTGGTCTAAGTAAACTTCCAAAAGCAGTGCAATATATTTCGTTAACATTTATTTAACTAGGAAGTCCCTTGAGTTTGAAATTTCTTTTCTGAGTGAGATGTGGCCAGGAGAGAAAACCAGTTACAGTTAAAACCGAAATAAAGACCTGAAATATGAACATCAAAGACACAGGAGAGAGACTTAATCTGAAAAATAAAGGTGTTCTTTGTAATTATTTTAGTTCTATGTGTCTATCTTGGTATCAGATAAAACTGAAACTAGTATTACTGAACAGATTAGCTCAGCTTGGATCATTAGATCAGCTTTGGTTTGTTTGAATCACAAACATTTATTTTAAATGCAAAAAAGATAAAATAACGGAAAATGCAATGATGATGCTATACATTTACATTTTTTATTTTCTGTTTCCAGTCATACTACTTGTAAATGTGAAAGTTGGAGCCCAAGTAGACTAGAGATGTTAGTAAGTTAATAAAGTCAGTAAATTAATATATAGAAAATTAATCATTTTTATATCCATAAGATTGATACTCTGTTTTACATCATTGTAATTTCAATCTCTTTTAAATCACTTTTACCATTTTAAGTCATTAAACTGCTACATTAAAAATGTCTTTTTGGAGACTGGTGAGCATTAATTTATTTAGTTTTAATTTAATTAGTTTTTGCCTAACATTGTATAAAAACAGAAATTATTTGTATACCTGTGATTTCAGGATTAGGGCAATTATTAACAAGTAAATAATAGCAATTCATTATCAAAAAAACAGTTGGGTTTAGAAATGCTATGTAGCATAGAGTAAAAAATATGACATAATCAAACCATTAACCACTTTTTGAAATTTAACCATACACAGTAAGCAGTGGGACAGCAGGCCACAACTGATGGCAACAATAAAATTATAATGACAAAAAATAATAAAGTTCTAGGTTTAGTTTAAATATGGAGCCTCTATTTTTTTATATTTTTCAATGAAAAAGATTTACCTATCTCGAGTTGCTTTGGCCAGTTTGTCTTCAGACTTCCTGTCATGTGTGTCCAACCCAAGCATGAAGCTGCCTCTGCCCAGCTGGGCCTCCGACTGCTCCAGCTTCTCCGACAGGTCAAACACCTGACCTGTGGTGTAGTCTGAGTTCTGACCGTCCAACAAAAACACACACACACACATTCAGAAATTCATTCATGCACAATTTGCCGACAAAACCTAAATAACTGATTCTTTACAAAGGCCAACAATTTTGCAGGATGGCAACAACTCTGTACAAGCTGTGCGTTGTGGTGAATGAAAGGAAGTCAGTGAGAAGTTTGCTTAAGGTGAGGCCATGTTTTCAGTGGAGGAGGTAATTAAAACACAATGACACAGGGGCCCCTGAGTAGGGTGATAGTGTAGCAACTGACAAAGCCTGTCACCCAAGGAGCAGCTCGTTCTTGACATCCAGTCAATTTGTCTTCATCCAGAGTGCCAAAGAGCGAACTGTTTGGATAAGCCTAATGCTTATTCAGACCATTTAGTCAAGCTCGGGACAGACTGACTGCATCCACAATGTTGATTTACATAAGGAGGTTTCAATCTTTACACTGAACTGTAGGGGGGATAAGGAGATGACCCACAAAGAACCATGACAGTATCAGTGTCACTGGAGTTAAGCCCAATATTAAAATCTATCTCCCTTGTTAAAAAGTTTAAATTAAGCTTATTACTAAAATCAATAAACAAGGACTCTTGGCTACTACGCAGCAATAAATCATAACATCACAAGCGGGTGACCACATGCCTCAAATGAGTTATAGAGCAGTAATTAACCATTAATCAAAATGTCAAATGATTAGCAAACATTTTGCTTTTTGAAGTTGCTTACATACCGTGAGGAGACTTGAAGAACTTAAGGTATTGACCCAGTATTTATTCCAAAGGAGTTCCAGAAGCTTTCTATCAAGGGAGGACTTGAAGTAAGTAACTTCCAAAGCGTAATATCTAAACAAAACAAAGCAAAGCAAAAACATGAGCCATGCACGGTTGTACAGTCATACAGTTAAGAGTATATACAGGTAAAAATTACAAAATATAAATAATCACATGCTTGTTATAAGTACTGATGTAAATATGTCCAATATGGTAACAACAGTGTGATTCAAATCAATACTCACTGTTTACAGTGAACACCAAAGTCTTCAATCTTGTTTAAGGGGATTGTCTGATACTCTGAGGGCCCTTCATCGGGAGGCTTGTAACCCTGAAAATCCAACGAGAAAATTCTGAGACAAAAAAAACAGCAAAACAGCTTTTCTCTTACAGAAGCAATTAATTACGACACTTATAAGGAGTTAAGAATAAGATACACATGTAGTTAAATAATAGTAATAACTACCATTAGTTGTTGTTTATTCATTATAAAATTATATAACAAAACAACAAAAAAGCAAAAACAATAAATTATTTTAAAAAAAAATAGTAAAAAATAAATTATTACTTGATAATTACTATTTTATTAAATTTCAATATATTAAACTTTAATTGATTGTCTAAGTACAATACAGCCTCTCTGTACACAGTCTTTGCTTTACCTTTGGGTAGGTCCTAAAGGCACCAAGGTTGACTTTCCCTGCAGAAATAGTCCGAGTAGGGTCAATCTATAGGAAGCAAGATACAGTACAAAAGGAAAACAAAGTCAGAGGTCAAGCGAACCTCCAGGGACCACTCAAAGCTGGCCACCAGGAGCTTTTTTTTCTATAACTGTCAGCATGCTGAAAATAAATACTAAATTACATGATGCCCGTGGCATTTAAGTACTGCTAAACAAAATAAAGTGTGAAGAGCATATATGGTTGCAATAGCAAAATATTAATCAGTACTACATGTAAACCTGCAACCCATACATCAAAAATTTTACCCTCCTCTCAGTTTTACCCACATTAACTTGTATTGTCATACTTCGTAAGAAAGGATCTTAATTTCCCAAATACTATTTTAATGGGGTGTAATTAGCAATCACAGTAAATGAGGCTTTTAGCTTGACATGAAGAATGATCACTATTTTCACAGTCCTACCACAACGGCCACAAAAGGCTCCTGAAACTGCTGGTTGAGCATCTGAGTGCTGACATCTATGCCTGAGAGCCAGCATCCATAGCCGGGGTGACTGTGATACCAGCCGATAGCATTTTCCAGCCGGCCAACCTGAGGGATAAGAAATAGATTTATATTAATATTTCCAAGGCATGAAGTATAACATTATACAAGAATATCATGGATAATGAAAAAATAAAGATAGCGTAATAATGTTCAGAAACATTTTGTTCTAATATATGGTGCAATGCATTAATGGAAATGTATTAATTCTAAAGGAATGTGCCATTTTATACAATTTTAAATTTGACAAGATAATAGAGTTATAAGTGATATAGTGGTAGAGAATGATTAAAAATCAGAAAACAATGTTTGTGATAACACATCTGCAAATCTCTTGAAAACCAGTCTATAAACAAAATAAAAAGTCCGGGATGTTTGCCTCTGACAAAAACCGATCAAATTTCAACATCACCTTACCCGGCTTATCACTTTGCAACATTGCTGGTTGCTGATAATGTCTTTGTACATCACAGGATAATAAAGTGATAGCTACTCAGAAACTGATTCAAGACAAATTAATGTAACCTGATGGTATTTATCATTATAATGGCCAATGATTAGAAACAATCATATTCTGGAATAAGTTTCAATATTCATACTGGTTTAAGCATAGTCCACATCATAGTCATAAAAGTAGGTTTCCTTCAACAGTTGTTCACGTCTCGAAATAATAATAAAGCTCCTATCTGTTACAGCCATACAAAGTGATGAACTACAAATATAAATCAAATCACTTTGAATATTAAGTTTGCAGTGTGTGGTTCCTCCTTCCTGAAATATAGCATCTTTGTGATGCCCTTTATTTGAAGTTAGTGTCTGACCTGTTTGGCATTTTCGATGTAGGCAGCCATGTATTCATATGCTGCAGCCTGGGCATTCACTCGAGTTTCTGTGCCCTCCACGGGCAAAGCAAAGCTGTCCATAATGATCATGGTTTCACCATCCACCTTCCCCAGCATGAGACCCATCACCTCCAGGTTTCCTCCAGACCTGGCATGCATCACCATCTTCAACAAAGCCAAGGCTGAGATCTTGCAGTACTTGAAATAGTGATGACTACGGATAAAAGACAGATATGTATTCACAATGCGGTATATTAAGTTAAATTAATCAAATATTATTGAATGGTTAGATATTTGCAAATACACACCAGACATAATTGACACTTGTGTACAAACAAAAACAATGCTAGCTAGAGGCTAGCACTGCTTGTTTATTCCAGTGTTCTCATAATCTAACGTTATCGTGACACAACAAACGACACCAACCATTTAGCTCAACGATCACTTATACTGAGAACTTAATAGCATATTACTGGTTTGTACTCACTCCTTTGTCCATGGCTTCGCAGCGAGGATTTCTTGTTGTTGCTTTTTGTCATATTTGTAAATTTCATCTATGCTCTGAACTTCCTGCATGCTGTTGGTTAGCTCCCATGTTTTCTGGGCCGTGCTGCTCCCCGCCATGATTATTTATCTAGCGTTTCGCACAAAAAGAGTAGTTCAAACCCCTTTCTTCCTCTCCGGTAAGTGAATAAATGTTGTTTTTCTCCAAATATTTTAGTATCGTTGCAGGGCCAGACGTCCACTCGCTCAAGGAGCCATGACAGTGAATGAAACCATTTCACTAAAAGCACCGGCAGAGAACGTTTTGTCTTAACATATCACAAATGTTACGTTCACACGTCCAAATGAAATTTTAAACGTTTATGCTGAACAGTGTTTACCAACAATATTTCACCCGAGTTAACTTTTATCGAATTTATCATAATTATTAAAGTACGGCCACCCCTCTGGAGGACTGCATGGTTTCGTCCACCACAGAGTCGCTGCTTCCACCAACGGTTAGGGAGGTACTGACATCTAGCGACGGTTTGCGGAAACAAAAAACAACATTTGGCTTTTCATGGCGAATTAAGGATAAGGTACCTGCTCGAATCGGCAAAACTGCAACTGATAAAAACAACAACTGATATTAATCGTGGAAAGTAAATTCTTCACGGCGAGAGTTCAGAGGACTTTTAAGGCCTATTGATTTTTAAGCACTATTGTTAAGTTTATATTGTGAACCTGATTGCCGCTGCTGTACAATATCAAAACTGTTTTAGCAGCCAACGGCAATAAAAATCCGTAATTACTTACCAGTGTGATAACTACTAAACAGTAAATCTGACGGAACTTAGTTAGATTTTCTTAATCAAAGAAAGTCGGAATAGCTTAGTTAGCCTCTCCAAGCAGGACCTATTGTGTTATGGTTGCCTGTAGCAACGAGATGATGCTTTGCGCATTTTGTAATGTTAGTATGACTTTTGTGGCCGAGGCTGAGTTTCAGCTGAGCTTTTACACCATTACATACATTTTTGGATGTACATAGAAAGAGAAGAAACGTCCAAACATCATCAATGAAGTGTGATTTACCATTTACGCATACAAATCGAGGTATGTAGAATACCAATGCTCTGATTAGCCACGTTATTAATACAGAGAGAGTATCCTGAAAGTTTGAACATCATGTGTGAATATTCTCTGCAATCAAGGTTTGCCAATGTAAAAAATACGGTGTGGATATGGCCCCAGCATCAGAAACACAAGGAATACTCCCTTCAAACGGAGGTATTGTTTATATTTCGGTTACTGGACAGATTCCATTAAATGAGCACAATGTTATGTCATACTCTATATTTTTTATGTATTCAATATTTTTCAGGTTTGGGATTAAATTTGCTGGGAATTTCCTACGAAAGGCAGAAAAATAAACTTCGACAAGAGCTTCAGCAGGACTACAAACATTATGTTGCCACGGTCTGATGATGTCTTCAAAAACGATAAATGTGACATGTTTCACTGACTACGTTGTCTCTTTGTCACGTTTTGCTTACTCGCCATCCTGTCTTTTACTCTCATTCTTGCCATAGAAAAAGGATCTGAAAACTAATGAACCTTACCCACAAGCTGGAGGTCTTTCCCTGCTTATTGATGAGAGGGTATCAGTTCAGGTGTGTGTTTCTTTATTCCCTAAAGGGAACTTCAATGACTGTATTTTTGTGGCTGTATTTGTGTCCGTTTCCATGTTACATAACAGGAAGTAAGTAACTCTCCATGGACTTTCTCCCCTTGGCATTACCTTACTTGTTCACAATACTAATTGAGCATCTATAATTTCTTCATTGTACTGTGCTTGGCATCGCATAGCAAGTGCTCTCATGTCCAAGTGTTTGTAGACTAGTTGAAGGTTACAAACAAACTGT
>JAQNCA010000015.1:9438165-9450161 GCA_029783725.1 Acanthurus tractus
TGTGTGTGTGTGTGTGTGTCTGGTTAACTGCTGATTATTTTTCTGTTCATCAGTTCATTGTTGAGTCTATGCAGTGTCCCAGAGGCCAGTGTGACATTTTTAAATCTCATGTTTTGTCCCACTGATTCAAATATATTACAATGTGGGAGAGATGACATGCAAGCAGCGCATAATTTGTATTTTCTTGATTAATTTTTATTTGGATAACAGATTTGCACCTAATGATTTATTGTGTAAGGGAGATGACATTTGATGATTATTCCTTTTTAACTGATGAATTAATTTGGCCACAAAATGTCAGAAAACTGTGAAATTGAGAAATGTTAGGCTGTGTTTTGGCTAAGACCTGGCAACAAAATACATACCATGATAAGTAAGCTGTGATTCAATCCGTAATGAGATATAATACAATACTGTAAGTAAGGCAATACACTGTTTCCCAGGCCTGTGTCGTTTTCTGTTTATGTGATATGTACCTACTTTTTTTTGTCTCAGTTTAACATTGTTACGCTGAAGGAGTCAAATATCTGGAGATAGATTACAACATGATTATGTATCAAGGTTTCGTAAGACAACATAAAATCAACCACTGCAACAAATCTTTGCAACACCAGAATGGACAGAGTTTTAACAATTCATCATATTGCAGGTGTACAGGTGTATTGATATTTTGGTGGATAAAATGACCCGTCATGATAAGATGGAGCAGCAGTGTGAATCTGAACTGGATCTTACTTTGGCCTCAAGCTGAGAGACTGATGCATTCAGCGTGCATGAAGCATGAGATTTAACAGGAACAAACAAACAAAAAAGGGAGTTGAGAGATGGAAACACACAGATGGAGAGATGCAGAAGCGGATGTGCGGAAAGATACCAGGCACTGCTAATCATCTTGTTATAATGAAGACAACTTTCTCATATTAGCTTCCCCCTTTTGCTTTTTAGTGCAGGGAACACTTTTGGAAAGTCTCTCATTATGCTGTGTTTGTTTATTCCTCAGTGCAGAAAGAATTTGACTTCATTATATGAAACAGTTTTGGATCCTAAGCGAAAGGTGCTGACTTTAACAACAAGAGCCTATTTGTCCCAACCATGTTTATATTGAACCATGTGACCTTTACCAGGTACATTGATCGTTAATTGTTTAACCACGTTGGCTGATGAATATTCTATTGATTATCAATTAATCTGTGATTTGTTTTTGATTAATTTCCTGAAATTGCTTGTTGTGTCTAACTAACAGTTCAAAACTCATATGTTATAAATTCAAAAAGACATGAAACAGAAAAAAGCTACAAATTGCCATATTTAAGAAACTGGAACCAGAAAAAAACATTGTGTTTTTGCTTATTGAACAACAGAAACAAATAATCAATTATAAAATTATCATTAATTTTCAACCAACTGATCTATTATTTGTCACTACCATTAATACTATATTATTGTACCCATAAATATTAATTAGTATAATCCTCTCGCTCTATGTGTTCACTTCAAAATTCACCAAAGTGAATAATCAGAACAATTGGATCTTTTATCTTTTGCAGCTATCCTTTCACTCCAGCTGGAGAGCCACACAAAGCCCAAGATCACAGAGCGGGACCCCAGAGAAAACTAGTGCAATATCACACTGCACTGCACGTCACAGTGTCAGTCTGTCTCTTTCTGGTTTTGCTTGGTGTCCGACTTCATCAGCTGCTCTGTAGTCAGTGATATTTAAGTTCCAGCAGGGCTCCAGAGGCCTCTTTTCCAGGATGTGTGAAATTAAAAACTTGCACTAACCGAGGCTATTCCGCTTTTAATATTAGCTGCATGTCGTGTGGTTTCTGAAGCTCAGGGTTATCTGATTTTTGCAAACACACACTCATACACACACTCAAGTCAAACAAGAAGACAGGCTGGAAGGCACACAGGCAGACAGTTTGATGTGAGGGTTGGGGATTGTCATATTGAATGTGTAAGTAACCGTTGAATAATTAGCTTGCTGTGTCAGGAGTGTGTTGATGAGGAATGGTCACCCCAGGATTTGAACAGTGAAACCATAGCAACGGTGGGTGGTGGTTGGTGATGAGAAAGAACAGATATAAGAGCTGGACGCTCGTGGGACTGGGCAGACGCGAGCCGCGAATTATGGCTGTTGAATCACGACTCATCCGCCAGCTACCGGTTTTAAAACAAACACGGTTATACAGCGCTGACATATGCCAGGAGGCAGACACAGACAGCTGAGTGGGACTATGACACACACACACACACACACACACAAACACACACACATTTATTTATCATCTTACATCTCATTTTTTAACAAACTAGCCAGGACATGGTACTAACAAATGCTGCGATGAATAAACCCAGTGTACACAAGTATTTTAGCCTTGGGAGAGACGTTAGCACACAGCTAATCATAGTCTGATCAACTGCTCCAAAATAAACCAAATACTGCTGAAAAATTCATAAGCACAGCAGCTCAAGAACATTTTATGATAGGATTGGGAGATATTTAGAATAATATGCTCTGCAGATAAAAGTACTTAATTTTTTTATTCTTGTTTGACAATTTTTTCTCTTTTTATTTGGAACCTTTGAACAAACTTTAGAATGTAACAAAATATTAAATATTAAATTTTAAATATAACCCAAACATATCAAAGATTTAAGCAGTAGCACTGCTTGGTTTGTAGCAGCAAACAAAAATAAATACAAGCCTAACTTAAATTTTAGGTACCAGCTCCTCTTTTAGTCTTTACTGGTCAAAGTCCTTCCTTATTCTGTTATGTTCACTTGCTGACTAGAAAGACTGACATTTCTATTCTCACACAATATCAACACATTGCACAGTCCTGGCAACAAGTGTCATTTGGTTGACAAGTAAATAAAACACTGCGGAGTAAAGTGAAAGTGAATAAAAACTATGTAAATAAGTAGTTTTTACACATAAAACATCCTCACACTTCTTGTTTTTTTCCAAAAAGAAACACAAGCCAAGACTTGTCACTGTACAGGCTCTCGTGGGCCCAGCAGTGGCAGCTTTTTGTCACTTATTTACCCGACCTTCCTCTCGCTCTACCTCAGCTCTGCAGCAGCCACAGTAAACACCCCTGACCTTGAAGACACTTTGTTCTGTGTCCTGGTTGGTCCCAGGGCTCAGTTCTAATCAAAGGAAAAACACCGGCAGCTGTAGTTCAGTGGAGTGGTTAAAACCTTGTCCACACTGCTGTCACACAAGACCACAGTGATGCAGATGAGACTGAATAGCTCACTGCTTGTTTTCAATCCAAGAAGTCTGTATGAAAAAGACTACCGACCAAACAGGGAGCTTTTGTGAACTTTAAAAACTTGAAACTGAAACTTGAGAAACAGACTCACAAAAAGCCTAAAATTGATGCCTTCACACATCCTTTACTCCGCTATTACATCTTAAAAACTTATTTTCTCAGTCGTCAAAACAATTTTGTAAAAAATACCAGCGTGAAAATAAAGTCAATCACTTCACTTGTCTCGAAACTACCTCTGAAACAAATTGATTTGTGCTGGAAATAAATGCTCACACGGATAAATAACAGTACATTCTTAGGCAAAATACTTGATTTGTCTGCGCTGTGCTGATGCTTCAGTAGATAAAGGTTGGATAACTTGCCCCTAAAAAACACAGTGAGGTCGAAACACTGCTTAAAAAAAAATGGAAAAGTGGCATACACAAGAAACCTATTGTACTGACCGCATATATTAGAGGGATCCACAGTCTCCTGTGAGCTGCAGCTCTGCCAGACCTCAACACAAAGAGCTTGGTTTTGTCTGAAAACAGCCTGTTAAGCCCTGAATCACCTCCACAATTTCCCTTATCTTCAAAATACTTCTTTCACTCACCCTGACTTTGACCCAGATCCTTACAGTAGATGACAGTAAAACATTAAATGAGCAACAATGTCAGCACATCAAGTCCCTCTTGGAGACAGTCATTCCAGACCTATATTTCTTTTCTTTCATCATCCCGACACAAGTGGGTCAGATACATGAAGAAATTTCCTTTTCCTCTAATGTATTATTGCACTGGGCCACTGCAGCTAGTACTTGAGCACCAGTGTCCACAAAGGCCAGCTAACCAATCCAGTCCTGACCAAAGTCAGTCTGGATTCTGTGCAAGAGTGAGCTTTTTACTCTACTTTCAGTTTGTACAGAATCCCATATACCCTGAGGTTGTCTTCCATTCAAGGGGCCCCTAAAGCTGCCTCTAAGCTCGGGAGAGGGTCAGTCAAAAGCTGGCTAATCGTTTCTCCACTCTGCTCTGGAGTGACTACAGTCTCCAAGCCTGGATATAAAAGGCAGGAATGGGCAGAGGGAGATTTCTGGGAGCTTGCAAGTGTGCAAAATGTGCATGCATGAATGCATGTGGGTGCAGGCACACAATCCAGTCAGGTACTTTCCAACCGTCAGACAAGATTGTAGTGTGCACAATATTAACAACCTTTGTCCTCTGAAGGGGAATAAAATACTTCCTGATTCTTGAAACAATTAAGCTCTGCAACCAAGGTTACTGTCGTTCCACCATGGCACACATGAAAGTTAACAATCATAGTGGCACATATCCTCCTCAGAACAAATAACAAAAGGAAATCCAGCCTTTCAAGTGAGGACTAGACTGCACAAATATTCCAGTATGCTGGGTCTTGTGGCAGACACATTAAAGCAAACATAAAAGCCTGGGTCTCTCAGTACAACAAAGTCTGATATACGACACCTGCAGGACAAGGCCGTCTGTGAAAAATACATGAGATGATGACGACACTGAGAGAAAAGCTTCTGCACCTCAGCTCGAAGTCAGCTCCCGCATAACAACCAAATGCCAGCCCTGTAGCACAATGGGAAAAAGCCACATGTACACCTGCATGGAAGAAATAAATTTGCATGGTACATGTGTGATTAGTACTGCAGTGCACTGTATTAGGTATAAGTGAGACCTGCTGATCCGGGGGGAAGGACGTGTATTATTATGAGGGGAAACAAGCACAACAACCTCACAGCTTCAGGTGACAGTGTGAGACTGAGAAGCCAGAGCAAACACAGCTGAATCCCGACTAAAAGACAGCAACATCGCACTTAGTTGCTGAACTTGACAGAGAGCAGAGATGGGTTTCTGCAGCGCTTTATGTAATACACGTTTCAAAGGGGCTTATCAGTGATCCCTTCAATCACAGCTACGATGCTACAGCTACAGCAAAGGCTGATCATGGCTTAGATATCAAGTACACAATGATGTAGTCGGCCTCTTAGGATGCAAATGTGCAGCTGTAATAGATAAGGCTAATGAATCATCAAGGGAGTATTTGGGAACCCTGAGCCAAGATGAGAAAGCAGGCTTGTTGTAGGGTTACCAATCTAAATCCCTGGAATATTCTAAGGAAAAATCTGAACTGAGTGAATGAGGAATGTGCTCCTCTCATGCTACAACTACCAAAACCCCTAAAGCACTGCAGTTTACACCCCAGTGCTCCTAATGGGAGTTTGTGTATCTTTGTTTAAGTAAACAGTGATGTTAAAACATCTGTGTGCACATTCATCAAACCTTATTTAAACAAATCAACACTACGGACACAGTAATCCTATACTGTGTTTGCTAGAAGGTGAAGCTACAACACATGATGATGCATATCAGAAAATACAACATCCATCAACGCAATCAAGCAGAAAAATAGTCTGCTTTCATTATGTATCACATCAAAGTCCAGCTGCTGCAAGGCTGCACCACAAAACAACCTGCTCCCCGTCTCTCACTGCCGACGAGAGCTACTCACAGGCTAACTCCGCTCTCCTTCTTCCTGGGTGCCACCCTGCCTTTAGTGGCGTGACAAAGCATTCCTCAGCCAGCAGCAGCAGCCAAACACCCTGCTGAGACTGTCCACCACAGGAAGGACGGCTCGTCAGAACTATTAACACTGGAATCACAGGTTCTAACCCCCTTCGAGTATGTTTGGGCTCATGTAATGACTGCTTGTGCAACAGAGCACTAAGCAAATATAATGCCATCACTTACACGTGCAGCAAGTAAGTGATGATTAGCAGCAGATGAGATTTCACAGGATCATTCCTCATTTCAAGTATTCAGCTGTATAAAATGCACCCATTATCCATCTAAGGGACCCACGCCAGTCTTTTCTTGTTGACAGGAAACTACAAACGGGCGGAGCAACCTTGAGTGAAACGAACCCTGAAGGAGGCTTGTGATAAATATTATTAAACAACTTTGTTACACTGCTGAAAAAATAACATTACTCAGCAACTGAATCTGTTAACTGTAGGCTTTAATTCACTTGATTAAAAAACACACGCAGACACCAACCAGATCAAGATCTTCATGACATGAGGAAAAACTACCACTGTTCAACTATTCAACACTTTGTCTGACCTCGAGGATTTACACAGTGTGCTTCGTGGTGATGCAACAATTAATACAAACGTGACTTTTGTTTGTTCACAAAAGACTCATCACTGCACCTATACATTATTCTTTTAGACATGCAAAGTTTTAACTTTATTATAAGGACAGTACTTTTACAATTCACTATGACAATCCATCCATAATCTATGTTGCATATACAGCTGAACATTGTCTGTGCAGTCTAAGGTAGGACTACATCATATTTATCGTCATATACAACATCGTATCTACCTATATCACATCGTTAAACCACACACATCACAGTTTTCCTCACATGTTTTGCAAAAGGTTTGACAGGGTTTTGGGGAATTATACCTTTTGGAGAGTTAAGTGTGTGAATGTGATGCGGAAAAGAAGGGTTGGGAAGGCCAAATACAGTTTTCAACAAGTAGCAGAGCTCATCCAAGGTGTAATACTCATGAAAAATGTTGTGTATATATGCAAATAGGCAAAGCCACCATTACTATAACCCAAGGGGGCTCTGCTTGCTGACGCATGCTGCTAATGTGGACACTTCATTTAAAATACACAGCTGCTATTTATTTGCTCATGCAGCCCTGCAGTTTTCTTGCAAAGCTCTGTGTAGGGAATAGTTTCTTAGTATTTAAAAGTCCACAAAATGAGGTGGTCTGCATGGAATGCAATGGGTCGCAACTGAGTAATATTTCATCTTTATTTCAATTTTAAACTTCAACAGTGTGTGTGCGCATCAAGTAAGGCCATGCAACAACTTGCCTGGGATGCTGCACACACCTGAGCAAACATTCTTGCTGACTAAAGCTGTTGGATCAACACTAATTCAATCAGTAGACTTTCTGCAAGCAAAATGTTCACACACAGAATTACAATAAAAACACGCACGCGCATCCAATGCACACGCACGGACAACAAAAAAAAACCTCATGAGGGCTGTAACATTTCATCAATTAAGACACAGCAGAGCCTGCACGCGGCTGCTCCACTGGCGGGAGGGACAGAGATAAACAGACAGCTCTCTGGAGATGCTCTGCAGTACGTCAGAGGACCAGCAGCAAGAAAACAGCTCGCTGGGAGGGGACGACCGGTTCAGACATCAAGTGAGTAGAGAAAAGGGAGACAGCGAGAGAAACCAGGGACAAGGACGAGGCTGGCTTTCAAAAGGAATCAGCTATATAAACCTGTCTCTCTCCAGCTTTGTGGTTTGTGCCCACGTGCTGTATGAGTGTGTGTATGTAGGTGCTCAAAAAAACAGTATGCTAGGTCTCAATTTAACACTGTAGTGAGACATGTTTTGGCTCTCTCTCTCTCTGCGTGGGCCTTTAGATTAAAGTCCTCGACAACAGAAGGAAGGAGTAGAAGAAAGACAGAAAGGGAGGGACTTCAATACATCCCAATCACTTCCTGCCCTTTGGGTGGGTCACATATCTTCAAAAAAGATAACATAGACTTCCTCCTAATGGGCTTCTAACAATCTCTCTCTACACACACACACACACACACACACAGGAGAGGTAAGAGGTCATTCCCTGACTCAGTTTCCATCACCTGAGTGAGGACTCGGACACTGAGAAAGGGCATCCAGCCTCCTGCAGTTGCATTTTCATTTCAAAGAGCTTAGAGCCCATCTGCATCTGGCATGGCTCCCATGCTTGGCTCGAACCACTCTGCATGCAGTGTCGCCTAAGACTCGGTACAGTGCCCATTTGCCTTTACCTTAGTAAAATGCATGAACCAGTGACCACACAGGATGTTAAAGCAGGTAAAAAGAGGAGATAGATGAACCGAGGAGAGGGTAAAAGAAGCCTTGGGGCTCAGAAGGACATTAACTGTGGTTTATGACAGTAAAACATGCAGGAGTAAGTTTTATCTGCGTTCAGAGTACAACACTGACCTCATTATAGGGGCCAAGATCTTTTTAAAATCTCTGATGTACTAATTAATTATGCTACAGCACTTTTTTTTAGTACAGTTTGTTGCAAGATGAAGTCCAAAGGCTTGATAATAAAGACTACACAGCAGCTTTGCCCACTAAGAAAGGCTAATCTGGGGATAAATCTATGTGTAGGTGTTCTCCTCCACCCTCTCCCAAATACAGATAAACATGGGGCAGCTGCGACCACCACAGAGAGCCTGAGAAGAATCAGGCCCCTGACATTTCTATTGTCCTGGCTGAAAAGAAAGGTTGCACAGCAGTAATTACATTTGGAGGGGAAGAAGAAAACACTCTCAAAGGTTGTCTGGGCTACCTAATCGTGTGTGCGCATATGTATGCTCCCATGCCTACATGCGTGTGTTACGTCCGCGTCGGTTGTGTTGAACCAACCCCCTCAGTGGCACTTGCATAAGCCTGTGTCTAATCAATAGTCTCACTCATATGACTGAATCAAGGCTCTGATTTTTCAGCCAAAAAGTCCCAAAGCACTCAGCCTCCGAAAGGCCTTGATTACTCAGCTGTTGGCTTTGTTATTGAAATGAATTCATCTTTAATAATTCCGCTGCTGATACATGATTTGGCACTTTCCTGCTCCAACACTACGAATTGCTCTTTCTGTCTTCTGCAGTGGGGTTATTATTTTTGTGCAGGACTTTTGCTGCACAAGCTGGAGATAAAATAGTGAGTCAATGGAAGATGAATTTGTGTACTGTGGACTGCATTCTCCTCACCTCATCCATCCAGTGCCCTTTCTCAGCCAACCAGCCCTCATTCGGGTCCCAGCATGCTTTGCGGTAAGCCATGATGGAGTAAAAATTTCAAAACAGTGCTTCAACACTTTCATTTTTTGATCAATTTTGAAATTTTCTCACTTTTTGTGTAGGGCGGCTGTTATTTGTTCTATATTCAAAAAGAAGATAAAACTGTTTCGGAAATATACTTTAAAAATTCAAGTTTTAAGGCTAATGTCACAACGTTTACCCTGCTCTTAGCCTTTGTAAACATTCAACATTGTGGAGACCCCAACCTGCTGTTAATTTGTGTTCCAGTTGTAAACTAGGAGCTAGTGAGCTGGTGTAACTAACTTTAAATAACAAAATGAAACCTCGTTAGCTGTGCTTGCATATTTTCATACTAGATATCCTTATATGCAACGGAGAGGAGGTGAGGGGCTGGCAAATGTTAGCCTATCAAGATCCTACTGCTTTTCCTGGCATGCCCACTCTACTCTCTGCCTCTGATTGGTTGCCTTCATTGGTTGGGTTGCTTAGATTTAGGCATTAGAAGTGGGACTGGTTGGGATTAGAATAAGAATATCAGAGTAAGCCAATCAAAGGCAGATGATGGCCAATTAGAAGTAGAGAAGGGTGGGTCTTACAGAGAAAAGCAGTGGGATTTATGATGACTAGTTCCAGATATGATAACAGTAAACCAGAGAAAGTGAAGTCACTGCAAAATTAAAAAGCATGTAAGAGGATCTGTTTTATTTACAAGTTATTACCACATGTATTAACATGATATCAGTCTGTCAATAAATCAGTTATCTTCTACACAACTAACATACTCTGATTTTGTAACAAAAATTCCTAGTAATTAATATCACTGCTTCCTTCCTCTTTTTTTAACTGCCTCTTTTCACCTCCACCCCCCCCCCATTGTAGTAATTTATTATACGCTTGGTACCAGCGCCACTTAGATGAATACAAATGATAGATCAATGCAAGATAGATCGTACAGATAAATACAAGCACCATGAGATGAAACAGACACAGGGAAGAAGAAAGAGAGAGGAGGGTTTCTCTTCATTCGCCTCATCTGTTTTCAGTATAATTAATTTATCACCTATGCCAGGACCGAAGAAGGCATCAGTGGAGAGAAATAATGTATTATGTATGGAGCTATCGGTGGAAGATAAATAAGAAAGTGGAAGAGGAGGAAAAAAAAACAGACTCTTTCTCCTAAATTCTAAACCGTCTCTTCCGTATAGATAAAAGGATTATTTATGCTTTCAGAGCAAGCACTGGCCCTGCCATGTTGACTACTCTACTGCTCATTATCTGAATACCAGTCAACCTTTGGGGCTACAAGCAGCTTAAGTGTCTGCACTTAGTCTGGAGGGGAGAAACGAGACAGAAACCAGGCACTGGGCCTCACCCTTTCTTGTCTCTCCCTCTGCTTCACAGCAATGAAGCAGTCGACTTGATTGTGGAAAAAAAACAACAAATATACTTTATTTGCATTTTAACGTATTCAGCAGATTCAAAATATTGGGTGACCTCCTGCCCTCTTCTGTCAGCCATGGTGAAAAAACTGTGCTAAAGCAAGAGTTAAAAACAATACTGACAATAAAGTAATATCTTGAAATATTTAAAAGCAAGAGGATCAAACTGTCGCTGGTTTTATGCTTCTCAAATTTGAAAAACAGACTCTCTCATGTTTTTATGCATTTGATTATTTGGATTTTCACTGTTGGATAGACAAAACAGGTGAGTTTAAGACTAACTTTGGGCTGAGAACTCTTATGGTTAATGAATCAAAGAATTAATAAATAATATAAATAGTTATCAGATGCAGCCCTAAAAGAGACGAGAGGAAGAGAGACTGCCACAAAGTATGTCTGCCTCTCAAACAGATATTTTTTTTTCTCGTCTGGTTTGTTTGCAGCTCCAGTGTGGAGGAGGGTGTGGATGTCTTTCATACTTTTAAGAGTTTGAACTGAACTGAACACACACATCAGATTCCAGCTAAAGTCAAGCAGTGAACCTTAGGATAACTCATCTAGTGCAGAGAACATTTACAGCACCTTGACAAATAAAGGTGACATAAAAATGTTGCTGACAGCAGCCGTCTCTTTCCTCATTTACACTTCCTCATCCCCAGTAATGCCTGCAAGTTTCATCAGCGGGTTACCTGGTGGGCCTCCACTGCAAGGAATTCAGAGCAAAAACTGCCTGATTTCAACTTTTAGAGTGATAAACTTCTGTCAGGAATAAAAAGGATGCTGATTAAAAAAAAAGGTTGTCAGATACACAAATCAGGGAAGCTTTTATTATTCAGTAAAAAGTACAAACATCCGAGGCTGCACTTTATGTTTTGGGAAGGCTGTGCGGGTCTTCAGGGAGTCATGGTAAAAACCTTAATTAAGCAACAGGATCATTTATAGCCTGGTGCTTATCATGGGTGAGCATGTGGCAACTATGGCGCAGCTTATCATGGAGCAGCATGTGTTCTCCACTCCAACCATCAGAGGTACATTTGTCCCATTGGCTTTCCTGTCAGGTTTGCCAACTCTAAAGAAAACAAGGCCCATGCAGGCCACGGCCATGAGCTTAGTGCAAGAGAACAGCTTGCAAACTCTTGTTTATTTTGTCTGTGTTTACAGCCTTTATTCAAGGTTCTTCTGATCCTGGACTGGAAAATGTTGTGCCACACAAAAGCTGCAGTGTTACTCAAACTCATTAAATGATGAGGTTTTTGTTTGGTCTAAATTAAATCTTACACTGAAGCAAAAAAAAAAAAAAAAAAAAAAAAAATTGCTTACGCCACCACAGAATCGTAAAAGGTCCTTAGGAGGCCGTCCTGTACGCCGAAGGACCTCAGTCGGCGCAGCAGGTGGAGTCTGCACTGACCCTTTTTGTACAGAGC
>JAQNCA010000015.1:9450261-9462369 GCA_029783725.1 Acanthurus tractus
AAAAAAAAAAAAAAAAAAAACTTCGTGAGAGCAGGAAACACTTTTTAATCAGAAGAGCTGATAATTTAAAACATTACAAGCAGAAATGTTAATTATTAATCTAAGATCATGAAGAGTTTCACAGATTTTAAATATGAATATATTTAGCAACAGGATTCTGTTTTTATACAATTCAGAAAACTCATCTACTAAATCTTAGAGTTAATTAAGAAAATTGCTTTAAATCTCCATCTCTATTTATTTTAACAAAAAACAACTGATTCATACTCATCTTTGAGAGGTCACTATGAACACACAGACAATATTCTTCAGATTTTTTGAATGTACCAAATTAAAAGCATATTTATAAACTTGATTTCTTTTTTTAAATGAATTTAACCAAATGTTAGGGAGCTCCAACTCCATCTCCAAAAGCTATGATGATAAAATACACAACAATACTAAGAAGCATTTGACAGCTACAGCAGATATTATATTTGAGAGAAGAAAAGCATCATGTCGATTCAATAAAATGAAACTAACATTACCAGTACAGCATGCCAAGATTCAGTGGACCATATAACTGCTAGCTCATGTTTTTTGTAATTTCTTTCCTCATAACCAACTCATGTTGTGAAACATTCAGATTTAATGAATGTCAAACCCCTCAGACCATCAGGAACACCCCACAGGCACTCAGACTGTCAATACCTCCAAGCAAGCAAGCTGAAAAGCCAAATGACAACAATAATACTTGTTCAAACGCAACTTTCTGCCTTAAAATTTATACACAATTTTCCAGTACAGCCACATAAAATCAAAAGTTGGATTTTAAATCAATTAAGCAAAGACAAAACAACAATACTTTGACCAGTTCACCAGTGAGAACTAGTTTAAGTAAGCTGATTTCTGTTGACTAAAACTGAGTATTTAGAGAGCTACAAAACCACGAGGGCTGGAAGTTTTCTCAAGAAATGGTGAAACAAACCAGAAAGAAAATGTCGCTAAATAAAGGATTTCAACACGGGGCAAAAAGAGCTATTTAATTTGATGTCCATGTTCCTCTATGTCTGTTAGCAATGCTGGTCAACAGCATAAACCATATTTATTTTGCCCTTACTACAATATATTAGCCACTAAATTCAAAATACAGGTAGAGTAAATCATTTGAATTTTTCACTGTATTAATCAATCAACAAAGCTAATCAACAAAAACATATTGGAGTTCTCTTTCCAGTTGCTGCTTTGAGAACTGAATACAGTATGTATCTGCAGGTAACAAAAACTTAAAGGAGGCAACAGGAATGCAGCTGCAACACTTTTTCAGGTTGCTGTGACTTCTGCAGCTGACCCTCAGATCATACACCCTGCGGGGAGGGATAATGAGCAATGTGCTCAGCAGGAAACCACTCATTTAGTGACTACTAGCCTGGAAACAAGCTCTCACTCCTCTTAGCATGGTAGCTTGTGTCGAGTCCCCTGATTTAGCTTGTTACAGTCACAGTGAGACTACAGTAGAAAAACCAGGAGAACTACTCAAGACAGAGAGGACAGGGAGGTTTTAAAAAAGGGGAACAATCCACAAACCTGGTATCCTATGAAGCTGACAACGTGTGACAACAATGTACCAAAGCCTCCATGTTCACTTCTGGGAGGTGGTGGTGGGCATAAAGAGCATAAGGGTGTTTGATACAGTGACGTAACTATCAGTCTTTTGCTCCTTGGTACTGAAAGCTCCTCTCAAAAACCCCCCAGACATTGTGATTTAAAGAGAATAAGACGCTGCACTGCTGCAGTTCAGAGAGTGTAAGAATTTGAGATGGTATTCTTTTGGGGAAACTGCAGAGTGACATTTTGATAATCCAGAAAGGTCAGTTTGGTTGCGAGGTGGGTTGGCTGTCTGTCAGAGGTAGCCTTTCACCTCATTCCTTTACACTGAAACCCTGCAGTGATTCACTTCCAGGAGGCCTCAGACCAAAATAATAAATGGAATACAATAATATATATGTATATACATGAGCGTAAATCTATATGAAAAGCCTAAAAATACCATCTTGGGTTATACAGGGAAAAACCCAAGCAATAGCTAGTTTGAACAGTGTCAAAGAACAACAGGAGAACGTTCAGTGACAGCGAAGCAGAGACTCTGGCACAGGCACTCTCTCTGAGATGTCTCAGAGCCCCAAGAGCTAGAGGGGATTATGTAAGTCACTCAGTATACTGGGTCACCCAGTCGTTTTTTGATCTGCAATACAACTGTAGCGCTGCAACACTCATTGCAGAGATTCACATTTTGTAGATTTTTCAGTGTATAGCTGAGCCCAAATGTGAAGTTCAAACAATCACAGACATCAAATATGATGAAATTTTATTGTTTAGTTTCTGCACTGTAATGCCACACAGTGGCTGGGATTTTTACCTGAACATTTATGACCTGAGAGGACCTCCAACCACTGACTGTGCGACTAACATTGCTTTTTAAAGGGAAAGTGCACCCTAAAATAAAAGTCTGAGTTAGACAGTGACTTTTAATCGCTAGCATAACGACAGACTGTAGTGATGATGTCATCTAGAGGAAAAATATGGAGCTGCACCATAAACAGTAACGAAGCCATGATCGTTTTATCAGTTTATCGTTACTTTCTGACCCACAGTTAGACAACTATCATTTCAATAAAACTTATGGGGCGAGTCACTGAATCACTTATGGGGTCAAAGAGCTACACCTGATAACATCATCAATTCAAGTCTCCATGCTGTAATAATCCGGTAAAGATACAATACTGAGGTCCGTAAATAATTGGAGCAATATTACATGAGACAGAGTATTTCCCCTTTCAATCCATGTGGGAGTATTCCTTTTTCAATGAGGGCTAACCACTTTTACTCACTGTTTTTTTCTGTTGCCCTGCAGACAATAAAGTGAGGAGAGTAATAAATAATTTGTGTGGGTGTGTTGGTTGTATAAAATATCTTAACAAGCCTAGGCAAATAGGATTGGTGTGTTTAGCCTTCAAGGCCACTGCAAAAACCCAACAACAGCCGCATGTGTTGATAAAGGCAGCAACTGTTGGGGCAGGTAGGATGTTTGGCTCCTGTACAACATGGACTCTTTGTTTCACTGGTAGTGTCACATTTCTCTCTTTGCAGGACAAACCCCTGCTTGTTCTGAGACAGAACAGATAAAAAAACGTCTGGCATATGAAAAAAAATGGCTGCGGGATTAAAAACGTCCATTTTAATGTACTCAGATGCTAAGTAGGTTTTCTTTTTTGAGAAATAAGAGGAAAATCGCCAAAAACGGTAATTTTAATGTTAGTAGTAACTTCAAGGACGTACTCAATAAAAATACACCTGCTAACAAAAAGTTTCATAAAGCCCCTTGATGTAGTCAAACTGAAACAGGATGTTAAGTAATGCTGACTTCAAAATAAAAGCGCAGTAAATGATGCATCTGCTAACTTAGTTTTCATATTGTTGGTTTAACCTTTCCCTAATAAAAGAAAGCCTATAATTTCCTATCAACTATTGCTTAAGCATATTTATTATGCTACACTTAGGTATTGCAATTTTTTTGTACCCAATTTAATATCACGTGTTCGTAATTGTTACTTTATTTTAGTTCTAACCGGAAACCCTATTTAAATATTTCCGACAACTTAACGTTGTTCTAGCATAAAGGTGCTATTGGCAGCTGTCACATTCTCCTTTCACTGTACCGACTTCACGTGTAGTTTTACAACATAACAATAAAGCATATAGCCAAACTTGTTTAATCATTAAACTTGTCAATAACAAGAGGATGCAATAAACGACAAATATATCTCCCAGCACTCCATGTTATTAACGGGAACGGCTAGTTCTGTTGTGTACCAGGAAGAGACACAACATCTCACCTTTATGGGGTTAACCACATATAATTAGACAGTTTAGATCAATATTATTTACTCTTGACAAATGTCTAATGTGTTGTGGTTGGTTGGCTTGATATTGAAGGGGGATACGGTCAATAACAACTTTGTTTTCTGCCCCGGTGTCCGGCCTGTTTTCACGTCGCTACTAGTTTCGCAGCATCGGCTGAGTGTTGCAAACACCCACCCCTCCTGCACCATTTCCGTGTTTTATACGGAATCATTTCCACGGAGTCCGTGCCACGTCAATTTTAATACGCAGCTTTTTTTGCTAAATTACAATAAAAGACGATAAGACAATAACAGCAGGCGGCATTTGATGACTGGAAAACAACAGTGTTTCCAAACACTGCGACATTGTTGCAGCTTAGCCGGTAAATAAGTGAAAGGGTGCATGACGTGTCTAAATCAATGAGTCCGAGACAGCTGAAATGTGATGCCAGAACAACCTAACTTACCCAATGCCACCTCGCAGGCTTTGCGCAATTGTGAATGGTGAGCCTTTTTCACCTCCTTGTCGGCCAGGATCTTTTCCAAAGCTCGTGTAAGGAACATGTTTTTCGTCTTTTTGCCCTCAAACATGTCGCACCGGAATTTGGGGCGAGGTGTGCCTGGTCCCAAGGGGGGCTGCAGCCGCCTCGAATGGAGATGTATTCCTTTACAAATGTCAGCCGCAGAGCCCCTAACAGACAAACATAAATAAACACAGAAGGTGGGGTAAATCCCTCAGATTTCCATTAACGACCTGCCTCCTGCGCCATGTTGGAGAGAGGAAACGACGTCACGTACGTTTGAGAACGGCCGCAGTGAGGCAGCAAGGAGAGAGAGAGAGAGAGAGAGAGGGAGAGAGAGAGGGAGAGAGGAGGAGGGTGACAGGAGTTTAGTCTTACAACTAAGCTTTCTCAATATTTAAGCCCGTTTACATATGTAAAATAATTTGCATTTGTATATGCATGCAAATGCAAGCATGTCAGCTTCACAGTTTAATATGTGCAGGATTTCTCTTTTCTTGTTGAACGAAACATTTCACTTTTTGCTCTGACATACTTAGAATAAACGCACAGTGTATAGGACTCAGGTCCATGTGTGGGATGTAAGTGATGTGATTTATAGAAGTGTATGCTGACAATTTGAATATGTGTAAATATGTGGTTTGAACAGGAAAATAAGGCAAACAATTTGTGATTGTATTTGACAGCTAAATTACAGATACAGGCTGACGGGTTTGTCATTTAGAATAAAAATGAGCATTTTTAGACTCTTAGATGGCCATAATTAAAAATAAAGACACGCTTCACTCCAGAATGTAGAAATGTTATTGATGTAAACAAATCTCAAACACGTGACTGTCTTCCTCAGCCATATTTAGCCTTTTTCTCTGGAGAGGCTGGAATTGGATTTTTAAAGTCACCCCTACCTGTGGAAAACTGCTTAGGCTTACTTTGTTTTTCCCTGGAATGTTGTCCTAAAATATCATAATCCTTAAACATTAAAGAATTAATTTAATGCTAGTTAATGCATTTAAACGTTGTCACTTAAATTGGGAGTAAATGCAATATTGATTTTTGACGAGGAACCTTCTCCTACATTCGATTGTCTTGCATATGAAATCTTATATGTCTTCAAAAATATTCAGTCCACAAAACTCTGATATCAAAAATATAATAAATTCCTGCAGGGCCATTTGAAACATGCATACAAAATATTTAGACTTTGTGAACACGTGCCTGCTCATTTTTTAATTGTCATCATGTTGCAAATATCATTGCACCTGTCCATTTAATCCTATCATCTCTTTGCTCAGTGCTTCTCCTCACCTGTAACTTTGTGTACCCACATGTATAGTTTTGCTTCACTGCCTTTTGCAGCTTCAGGTAACATTTAACAACAGTCCAACAGAAAACGCATCCAGAAAATCTGGCAAATTGACAACCCAGATTTGGAAGTTGTGGGCAGCAGAGTTCACTTTCCCTTTGGGATGTCTTATGTGTCAGTTCCACGGTTTCTGAATCCATAAATACGAGCAGAGCTGCAGGATCAGACTGGATATGAAGAGCAGAAAAGAAAAGCGCTTGATTTAATGTGTTGTGATTAATCATTTAAAGGTCAGCGGTTTGCCATAATAAAAATTATGTGACTACAGTGTTGATATCAAACATCCCTACCAACTTGGTACAAAACATGCAAATAACAAACGTGTGCATAAACAAGAAGCTCGTCACTGATTAATGGAGAAGAAAAATTAGATTAAAGAGACAATGTAAACATTTACTATTATTTAACAACATTTATTCAAGTCAGACATTTAGTAGAATCTCATATTAAGTACATACGCTGTCAAAAGTAAACATTTCTGACTGTCATTGATCGTACCTGAGTAATGACACAGTGAGATACTGAAGTGACAGGTCATTCTCTCCAAAGTTCAGTTTAAAAAAAACATGTCAATGTAAACCAAACCTAAGATCTTCAGAAAATAGCATTTGTGTACATCAACAACGCTGCAGTAATAAAGGCATTAATACATTAACAATACAGTTGAAAATCTAATCTGGCTCGTCATAATAAAAAGCAACCAGAACAAAAAATAGAAATCGGGTTATATTCATTAAAAAACAGTTCTTGTGAAACATTTGTTTAACATGACACATTTTTTGGAAGACATCAAGATCATGGTTGTTTCTTTTAAAAAAAAAAAAAAGTGCTGCCGTACCATGACAAGTGCTCTCATGACCACAATTCACCGGGAAAAGCTCATATCATGGAAAAGTCTGCATTTTCTTGAAGTGGAGAGTGACATTTAAAGATGGAGGAGAGGATTACACTCCTGAGATGATTCAAGCTCAGGACGCTGCATGGGACACATGAGCTGCCCTGCAGGAAGGCTCATGACACCATATGAGGAACCTTACTGTATATAAAAAAACAGGCCAGTCACTGAGAGGATTCCTGGTTTTTGGCACAAAAAAAAAAAACCCAGCCACCGTCAGTTTATATCTTATCAGGAAGGGAAAATAAGGTGAATGACCTCAAAAACAAGAAAAGCAAATTGTAATTCAGGCTTTGTTGGTTCTTGTCAGCCTATCACGGAAAAATATCTGGGAGGAATATGAAATCTCAAGAGGAATATGAGGTGTTGAGATAAATAACTGTGAGGCTGGAGCTTCAGTGGGGTCATATATATGGAAACCTGTCTTTGTTTGTGTCACACTTCTTCAGCAGACCTGATGCAATGGCCTTCACGGCCCTCATCGTCTCAGTGCAGGTCGGATTGATCAGGGATTCCGGGAGGAGGAAGCCGAAGTATCCTGTATCCCTCAACTCGAATGCAAATGCATATGGAATCCCATTTCTGTAGGCCCAGTCTATAGAGCTGCCTGAGCTGACGTCTGCATAAAAAATACACAAAAACAGAATAAGTAGAGCTTAGAACAGTATTTCATGACAGAAACATTTAAAAATGTAATCTAGTACAAGTGCCAGTGGTTGATTGCATGTTGAAACACAATAAAACATCTGACAATCAGCGAGCACTGAACTTGAGTACAATTATGAGGCACTTTATCTGAGTATTTCCATTTTTCAAGTAACTTTACACTTCTAATCCATCTAAATTAAAAAATGAAATACCACCAACAACTTCGATTTTGTTATGGCTTTGTTGGCTGTGTTGTTTGTTTAACAATAAAAACAAAAATTCCCATGATCCCACAATAATACCAGACTTTATAAAACTCCTTTCGCACCGTTTTGATTAAAAGACCCAAAGCAGCCAAAATTACAACCTGTGCATTTCACAGCTAAGACTTTGCCCATAAAGCACAGGAGCAGTTTACAAAATGTGATGAACTGTTGTGGATTAAACTGTCAAACAGTTAATAGTAGTTAAAAGTAGTTTCACCTTAACAAACGACCGCATGAAAGTACAGTTTAAATATGAATACATAAGTAATAATCATCAGAAATTTTTTTTTTTTGACACTGATGAAGCCCTTCTGTAAAACAAGTGCTTTTAGTTAAAAAACTTTGAGTGTATTTTGTTGCTAACACATCCGTTCTTTTACTCAGTACATTTTTTAATGTTCAGGGGGGTTTTATTAAGGTTGAAAGGAAAGTACAAAACACCAGGTATGATATGAAGAATCATAAATTTGTTTTCTAAGCTTAGAGGACTCGAAGAAGAGGAACCGTGTCAGTACTCACAGAGTGTTGTGGAGGCAGGACCGTATCTGTACCTCACTCCATAGGCAGAGTACAGGGCTGTTACTGCACTGTGAGCTGCTGACTCCTGGACAGTTAAAGCAAAAGACAAACACATCAGTTCTTCATTCATTTTAAATTAAGGTGCTCCAGACAGCAGGACATTTCAGAGCGATGGATAACCGACCTATTGATTATTGGATTATCATCAGGTGATGCATCTCTTACCACGCAGTTGAAGTTGGGGATGGTGGCGTACTTGTAGGAATAAGGGTAAAGCAGCATTTGGGCGTAGGCGTGAATGGATATGTAGGCTTTGACACGTTTCTTGTGCTTGCGCAAGAACCTGGCGACAGCCTTGACTTCAGGTTCAGACTCTGGAAAGGGACCACAGTAGGTGTCATCGCAGGGATGAGAGGAGGCTCCTTCATCTGAGGAAAGAACAGAACGAAGAAAACATTAAGAGATGAGATCTTTGGTCACATTCCTGTCTGATTTAAACAGTAAATATAAAAGAAATCAGGCATTAAGTTCTTTTTTATTCTGGACAATGCAGTGACTCAGCAGGCAGTTTTGAGAGATGAAGAGGGAAAAATTCAAGCAGGCACTGATTTAATCCACTACATTCATAATTTAATGCCACTGATAACAAAAGCAAAAGACAATAGGCTTCCTAAATGCTTTCCAGATATGGTGAACCCACTGTAATGTCCTACCATCGGTAACTGAAGGATTCTGGTTATTTTTGATGTGATGTTTGGAGCTGAAATAACGTCTCCCTCTCTTCCTCAAACGTACATACACGTATAAATGGTTTTTTATTTGCTTTGCCTATAAAACATGCACAACATTTCACAGTGAGGCTGCATGTGATGTGACTGTTGTTGTCTATATATTTTCAGTTCTTTGTGGGATTGCACAGAATTAATAAGCCTTAATTAATTCCCAACTACCTGACCTTTTTTAACTGTGCCCCAAATAGCACAGGATACATGTTCGCATATAAAACTCCTCTAAAAATAAATCCATTGTGTACACAACAGGAGCTGCGTGGTTGTCAGAAATGTACATTTTCAGCACGGATTTCAGCTGCTATCTGAAGTGCTCATACACTGCATGCCTATGACGATAATATTGCAAAATATGTGTTTTCTTTTTTGTTTGTTTTTTAATCCAATACAGTCTTTTCATTGTCAGCAGGTGGTCTCAATGATAAGCTTCGAAAATAGGTGCCCAAATAGCTAAATTTGTAAGCTAATATTGCTTTGGGGGACAAAATTTGAATTTCTGAATTTCTCTCTCTTTCCAAACTCTCATCAAGTCTGTCTGTCTGTTTGTAGTGCAAATGTCTCTGCCATATTCTCAGAAAAGATTATTCAGGAGGGACTGAAGATTTTTGCCACCTCTTAAACATTTAATACACAGCTCACACTGATTAATAGACAGAAAAAGACCAGCTCAGCACAGGCTACAAGGAGTGGTTTGCCAACTCTTTTGCAGTATCTCTGTGTGATGTATGTGAGAGAGATTCAGCTGAATTTCCTCAGATTTAAGACAAAGTCCAACGTTATCAAACTCACCACACCATTTCACTTTCCAGTTTCTGTTAGCGTCCACTCCTCTGCAGTGAAACTTGTGGTTTTTGGACCGTGTTTTCCTCCAGAAGCGATCCTACAGGGCAAGAAAAAAGACACTGTCACACTGTCTGTCCACTGAGAGTCAGACACCTGACATCTTCCAAATTCATCTGTTACTCTTTAAGCTTCACTTCTTATATTACCTGCAGTAGATCAGTTGAGGGCATTTTTTATGGGCAATATTTTCACTGAAGTATAAATACAGATTTATACAGTGATAAGTGGTACCTAATGACAAACACACTGAGACGTTTCTCTGCTATTCAGTTTTGTGATCCACTTAGAGACAAAATATTCACTGCATAGCCTTGAAAATATTCTTAATCTGTGTGTAATGCAGTCCCAATTTTTATACTAAATGAATCTAAATGTACTTGCACCTGAATAAAATAAAGCAAATAAATGAAGCTAGATTTGCATCCAAGAGAATCAATTAAATATCCGACTCGTGCTGTTTGAGAACTGAAGTCACAAACAGCAGGATGTCTGTAGTGCATCTGCAGAAAGAGCAGCAGTACCGTGGTCCAGCTGAAATGATATCCATCCACATTGAAGACAGGCATGATGTAGAAGCTGAGCTGGTGGAGCAGCCGTCTCATCACAGAGTCATGCTGGTATGAGCTGATGGCCTGTAATTACAGTATAAAACAGAATAATTAGCCCAAAACACAGATCTTCATTGTTTTGCAGTCTTGTTTATGATTGCTATCACAGTTTTTAAATGCAGGTCTACAGCATGTTAACTCATCTGACTGTAGATGAGGATTGGAGTGAGGTGATCTGGTCACTGGGCTAATGCTACTAACACCTGCTCTTCAATCAGACTCAAGGTTAATGTGCTTTAAGCCCTTAACAAAGAGAGAAACACCCTGACCTCCAGTGGCCAACTTTTGTTACTACATCACAGTGGATTCACATCCTGCAGTGTTTTGTCTCAGTCATAAGTCATAACTGAAACATAATGCCAGAGGCCATTTCAAAAAGTCTCTACAAACAGAACAGGAGAGCATTAAAGCACTGTTTTAGACAGTAAACAGTAAACAAGCTAAGCCTCAGACTTGCGTGCACTACTTTACAAAAGCAGATGTCGAACTGGTTATTTTCTCGAAAACATCAGTTCACTTCATGTGTTTCTCAGCATCTGATTAAGTTTTTTTTAAGTACCTGTCTGTTGAAGTTTGCCATGTAAGAATTCCTTTAAATTGGCTTTAACTCTTGATAATCACAGACTTTCCTTTAATTATCTTAACGTTCTGGCACTGATTGTGTAGCACCGCATTGCAAATCTCACTCATCTGGCATCTAAATAGCATAAAATGACTCATTAAAGGTTCTCGTATTTAATGCCGGGCTCTGGTCTAGTACCATCCTCACTTGAGAGGTTACCAACTAAGACTTGGTGGGTGTGAGGAAATTTGTGTAAGCGTCTGGGTTATGTTTAACATCTGAACAATTAAGGTTAGTCTTAAGCATCCGCACAACTGTGCATGACAAGGTAACAGATGTTCTGGTTTTGTTTGGGACTCCAGAAAGCAAACATTACAAGGTGTTTTCTACAGGCTGTCACTTAAATATATGTTTCTGCTTAGACACCGTTGCAACTTGCATAAACATAAACAAAGCAAAAGGTTTAAATAATGGTTTATTTCAGAAAATGGCAGACTAGAAAAACAACAGTACCTCTTTGACAAACCACTGGCAGAAAGCAGGTCCTATCCACTCTCTGGCATGGACGCCACAGTCTATCCACACAGCTTTTTTCTGATGACGACTTCTCTTTCCTACCTGACAGGGGACAAACGCAGTTTAGCATAGCTGGAGTATACAGATTAATGTATCTGTTTGTCTCTGAATAGTGTGTGTCTTATGCTTTCTCTCCTACCTGTAGCACATAAAGCGGCCTTCCCTCATAAGACCTCCCAATAGAGAACATGTCGACCAGGTCAGAGTGGGTTCTGTTCATCTCAAAAATCCAGCTCTGGATCTTAAGGGCAGAAAATAACGTAAAAGAGTGAAAAAGAGTATATGGGGGAAAGATAGTGATGAATTTGCTGTGAATTTAATTTGTCAGTAAATTAAAAGTGATCCAAAAGCTTGAGTGAAAGGATATTTTTATGCATGCACTGTGATGTGCATCCGTGTGTGTATGTACAGTTGTGTCCTCATCTGCATGACATATTTATGTGTGTGCGTGTTTTACAGGAAAGTACAGGATCAAAGCTCACAGTACTAAAGATTAGCGCGGGCTCTCAGGTTGTATGTGTGGAGTTCATGTCGCTTCACATGGCTCGACAGATATGTGTCCCAGGAGCCTGATCGAGCCGGCAAAATAAACACTCTCCAGCTGTGAGGTGTCTGATGCAGAGTGTGTATCTCTGTGT
>JAQNCA010000015.1:9462469-9473663 GCA_029783725.1 Acanthurus tractus
CCAGGAGCCTGATCGAGCCGGCAAAATAAACACTCTCCAGCTGTGAGGTGTCTGATGCAGAGTGTGTATCTCTGTGTGTGAGAGACACTTGTGGAATGGGGTAATTGGGTGTTAGAGAGCAGCATGTTTGTTTACTTTGTGTGTGCATTAGATTGGAGAGCGGCGGAGAGGAAAAGATAGGTGGGGAGACGGTGGGCTTCGCATTTACCTCTTCCAGAGGGTGGTAAACCTCGTAGTCATACTGAGACTCTGACCTCCGCTTTCGAGAGGAGCGATATCCCGTCTGCTTTTCAATTTCCTTCTGGAGATTGGAGATAAACACCCTGTGGATGGAAGCGAGTGAGTCAGACAGACACATAATGACATGCTAGCCAACCACTGCAACACCCTGACCAATAACAGAGTGTGTGAGTGCAGACTCTGACTGCAGGTGTTCCCTACAGAATACAGGTTTAATACTAGGTTACTCAGTATTTCTACTTTTGTACAAATACTTGTAGCAATTCCTGATAAGTTGTAGCTACTGCAACCATTAGTCAATACGTCATTGAAAAATGTAAATCAAAATAATGTTTGGTTGCCAGTTCGGGTTGCTGTCCTTCATCCACCTCTCATAATCAAGAGCCTGATGTCATAACAAATATCAAGCCGAAATCTTTTGTATAAGTCCTAGTAATTGTCCACAAAAGGTTATTAAACTAAATAAATTAGTATGTATGTATTTCTCTAACTTACCCATAATCATTATAAGGTGAAGTAGTGATGTGACCCAAAAAAACTCTGTATGCATCTAAATTTTAGCTGGAAGATTAACTTTCTAGCTCTCTGAGCTTTCGATTGCATGTCATGCTCATCATTTAAATACAAAATCTATAAAGTATTGATTTAGGAATGAAAAAACATTAATTAAGCCTTTAGTTTTAACTCATGACAAAAATATGATTCAAGGAGCATTAGAGAGTTAGTATGACAATTCTATTAAACTACTATAAATAGCATGTACAATGACTGCAGACTTAATTTTTTGTTCTTCTCAACTTAAATCAGAGTTTCTTGGTGGCTTTCTGAGTTTAAGCAGAATGTGCTTACATGCCTGCATAAGTGACAGGTTTGTGTTTCTGCTCATAATATTAACTGCAGCTCCATGTGAGAACATATATTTTCACTTAACAATGCTTTACAGTAGGTCAGGAACATATGCCTGATATGTGTATGAACCAGTGAATTGAGGGTCCTGGATTTATTGTGGACTCATTTCTCACATCAATTATGTAACTGCTCTCACTCGTCCTTTTTGTATCTACCCATCTGAACCACTTTCAAAAACAGCTTACTCTGATTGACAGCAAATATTATGCTTGCTATGGTGCTGCCGTCTGCCAATAATTTAAATGTGTTGCAAATTAGTATAAAGCGTAGTTATCATCGTCATCATCTGTTTACAGACTACTCTCAGGTCGGATCAGAACCTGTGCCTCTTCACTTCCCACTCCAACCTAAAACAGATGATGTGATCTGTTTTCATTGCAGCTATGTGGGCAGCCAGAAGTACAGTTCCTCGTGAGGCCCTTATATATATATTTCCATCCATAACTACTTAAATAACACAAAAAAGACAGAGTATATACTCCAGAATACAGTGAGATGATTTCTCAAAACCAAACCATCTTCCAGTTTCTGTCCCTTGCAATGTAAACCACTTTCTCAGTCAATCGACACTTTTAAAAAAGGGGGAAAAAAAATCACTCTAAGATCTGCAATTCCACCCTTGGGACACAGATGACAATGGAAGTCTTTCTAGCTGCGGCTGCTTTGATAAACCTCCATCATATCAGCGTTAATTTGGATGAGGAATGGGGTGGAGAGATGAAAGGGTTTGCTTTTTGGAGCAGATTTGGAGAGTGGCTCTGATGTACTGGGAGTGTGTTTTTCCGTGTCCCAGCTTTGAGGAAGCACCAAGTCTTTTGCATGCAAACTATGGCCGACTCTGCATGTGCAAATCATATATTCTGGCTGGGGAAAGATGGGTAATTGCAACAGCTTCCAGATAACAGATGTGTCTCGGGATGTAGAAAATTCTGCAAACAAGAATACCAAATGTGGGAGAGTACACGAGCCAACATGTGTACTGAACGTCTCTATTAGTGGCTGCTGGTCACTTTATTCTTACCCATAATCAATACGTTCCTGCTTTAAGCGTGCATGTAAACCTCGCGTGTCATTGTGTTTCACATGGACATCCACGGTGGCATTTTGATGGATGAGAGTGGCACTATTGGGCTGCCAGAAGTCCACCTGCAGGAAAGGGACAAATGGATTAAATCAAACACTTAATCAGCAGGATTTTACACTGAAGAGGAGGAGGAAAATAAAGAGTGAAAGATGATATAATACATCATTGGGAAAATCAATGAATAAACTGATCATAAACAAAAATCATCTGACAGGAATGTCTGTTTTTGACTGATTCAGCAAATTCAATACATGACAAATCTAAATATCTTATCAAATTGAGGGGAAAAACCATTATACACCAATACAACAGTCGTGCTCAATAATTTTCAATACTGCCAAAAAATGACCTAACACAAGGGATATCGAAGGGATAGTAATTATGTTGCTGTATATATTTTAGTCATATATTTTAACTTCTGCTATTTCAATCTCACATCTCAGATTCTCTTTCTCTCATTTCTCATGCACTACTACTTTTTACTTTATATGTTGTAAATGTTGTATGAGCAGAGTTGAGCATTTTATTGCCAACAACTGCTTCATTGTGACAGCTGTGCCTAAACCTGAGATGGTGATTTAATGTATTTTTTGTCCTTTTTTGTGTTGTGCTCTTTTTTCCCATGTTTGTGTGTTACCACGCTGCAAGGAAAGAAATGGAATGATTATTATGTAAGGTTGCATGAAGCGAGGGTTACTGTGTCACCAAAGGATTAATTACTAGATAAATGTAGCTGGTTGCAGTTACATTGAATTTTAGAATGATCTTGAAATAAATCTATATCTAACATCTAAACGGATACCTATTTTGATGCTATTCAGGTAGAGACAAATGAAAATTATATAGTAGCATCTCTTGTTGACCAAATTGTGCTGGTGAGACCTGAACAGTTTAACATTCCTCTGCTCTCCTCTACCTTCCAGCTTCGGCCCAAATCAGGGAATGCTGATGACTCTGCAGCGTTAATGGGGCAAAACACACTCTGATGAGTCCCAGAAACAACCTGCAGAAAACGAGTCTCCCTCGATTTTCCCCTCTCGTTCAACACCATATTAGCAACAAAAATCCTGTCTTTCAGCGCCTGTTATCAAGGCCTGATAGTCAGGTCTGTTAGCTTTAGCTGAAACAGACAGCCTATTGGCTATGCTAACCAACTATATAAACACAGACACCATGTGGTAACTGATAAAATAACAGAGAGAGGGAGAGAAACTAAGAGAAAGAAGAGGAGTTTGTGAGCATGTAGGAGGGGAGTAGAAATAACACACAAATCCACTGCAAACAGAATCCTGTGTATGAACTGTTTCTGTGTTTGCAGACGTGTGTGAACGTCCTCAGCTGGCTTTCATTTGTTGCTACCATAACATGGGGGCAGAGACATGCAGGATGGCACACATGCTTGTTAATGTGTCAATTGCTCTTAATGGTTTACAGGATGCATACCAGATTAATTGAACTTTGTTTAGAGACAGAGGGCTAGAAAAATCCTCGGCTGGAATGTTTTTTGGTGCCCTTGTGTATAAACTGCTCTCCACTGCCGCACTTTTATGGTGTTTTCCAAATGGTTAAGTACCACAAGTGTTTCAGCTCTGCTCCTCTGTTAGCCAAACAAACCAAACACACAAACGCCTGAAAAGGCACTTAAGTATCCCTGATCAGATAACACAACCCCTCAGAGACAATTCTTCCAATTTCAAACTCTGTCGCTGAATTTATGAGCCTCAAAGACGCATTCTTCTTCTGTTTTGTAAATCTTTTGTCTCTTCAGTCTTTTATGTGAGCTTTCTTTTTTTTGTGACGTGTGTGTGCAGCTGTAAATCAAATTTGTGTTTTCACAGTTGATGTTATACTGGCACGGGCAGAACAAGAAAGGAAAAAGTTATAGTTCAATAAAAAAAAAGAGCTGGCTCTTGTTAAGGCAGATTAGGTGGAAGCTGTGGCTCAGAGTTTATAAGGCAAGTCAAGGAAAGGAGAAAACAAGGAAAACAAGTCTGCCAGAAGTGAAACAGTTGTTATTTAATAAAAATGTATGAAAAACCAGAATAGGTAAACACATGTATTTACATTCTCGAGACAGTTCGATGGGAAGAACGTTACCATTGTGACGTCTGGACAGTACTTATGAAGCAACAGTCAGCAGCTGGTTGGTTTTGCTTTGCACAAAGACTAGAAACAGCTTTCCTGGTTCCGATCAAAGACAACTAAATGCCCCTTCAAACACCTCTGAAGCCTGTAAACTAACAATACATTTTTTTAAAAGTTTACAAAAATTTAAGAAAGAAACTCAAGAAGTTTTACAACAAACAACTTGCTCTGGCTGTCGGCTCCAGCTTCATATTTAATGTCAAAGTATTCCTGTGACAATGCTGTTTGAGCAGAGTTAGAGGCAGGCTGTAAACTATCTTTACCAAATTAGAGCCATTTTTGTCAATGAAAACTAAGTCACAGCAACAAACCAGCAAAAAGCTTTGCAGGAACACAAGTTTTGTGTCGAGTAACAAGAAGGATAACTGATTAAATCCACCTCTGACAGAAAAAGCAGCAAGAATAGAATATTTCACTGGAAACATAACATCAGCAAAGGGGAATTTACTAAGATATTAGCACATGTGTCTAACTGATTTAACGCCTGAAATATTTCAAACAAACCCTCTGTGGTTGAGTATAAACACAGTCACTAAATTTGTGTCAGGCTTCCCTCACAAAACATTTCTATTTTTTTCAGCATAGTTTCTGAGGTAATTAGCTAATTAATCAAATGTTGGCTTGACAGAAAAAAATGTTCAGTAATCCAGTTTTGGGGTCATTTGTCGAGCAAAATAAAATATATAAATAATAACACAGCTTTTTCATTGCGATGATTTGTTTCTTTTTGGCTTTTGTGATTAAAAACGATCAATCTCAGGCCATTACTGAAAATCTGCACTGATGCTTTTACTTCTTTACAGATCAAATGACTGATTGATAAAGTCAGTTATAGACTCAGCCTGCACAGAACTAATGTCCCAGATTTAAATAATGTGGTATGCAGGCAGAATGGGAGCTTTAATGGCCACTGACCAGATCTAAAAGTATTGCAAGTTATTGGAATTAACAGGCAAAAAACATTGCATGCCCCATTTCATTCACAGTCATGGAAATATTTTCCTGGAGCTGAAGTGGTAATGACGCACAACAGTAATTATTAACTTTTTGTGAAAAATCCATCATGAAGAAATATCTTATCTTGACCATGCAGAGCTTTACTGAAGGTATTTGCTTTACTGGGTGCATTTAGGGGCTTTTGTGTTTCTTCTCCACACTGCACAGAGTTAACCTGACAGCCAAACACTGCGTTCACATGGGACTGGGAGATTTAATTTGAACCTAAATTACCTTTAAATGCAGAAAAAACTTGCACAGCTCATGCTACCTTCAATTTATGTTGCTTCCGTTTATCTTTAGCTGTTATCTACAACTGTTGTCGCTGTCTCTGTAAACTGCAGAACACATTAATATTTATCTAGCAGAGGGTTTTTCTTGGGAAAGACTAAGCCACCACCAGGTGTTAGGAAATATTTTAGCTAAATGTTGTAGCAGAGCCTAGCAGCACCAATCAAAAATCTTGGATCCTGGCTTGCATAAATGTGTTAATTTGTTGATGATGGATCGGATTCTTAATTCTCTCGCACTCTGCAGTGTACAGTGGTTTTTAATGATTTGACCTCGTGCCCAGCCTGAGGCCCAAAAGTTTGACTCTGGCACTGGAGGAATGGCAGTGCGGCTAAGCTCCTGAAAACACAAGTCCACAGCTGTCCAAACAGTAGCTGCCTCTGCCTCGGTCGGCCCCGCAGCACCATGTCCGCAGCCCTTACATACATAAAACTCTGGCCAGGTCCTGACCAGCAGCCAGGCTCAGTCCTGTTATTCCTCGCCGCAAATTATAAACATTTCCCGAATCCTCTTTTGCACTTTTCTGCTTCTTCTTTGCTCAGAGCTGTATTGGTTCTGGACCACTGAGGGAGAGCCTGACCTAAACCTCAGCAGACGCCTTTCATATATGTTTATGAGGCATAGAACTATACAAATACGACCCAAGTGGACCAAACCTCAACCACAGCGCCTCAGGACTGTGGAAACTCTGAGATCGAAATTTCTGCCATTCTCTCCAAGAAATATCTAAGATGCTCTAGCTTGATTTTTATATACTGTTTTCAGCCAATTCTGAACATAAACAACCACATATAAACTCAACCAACATCTCAAATCTAATCAAAACAAAGACAACAGTACGTTGTTTGGGTTATTTCAATAATTAGTTTACACAGTGTAACAGTTTACTCTTTCCAGGAAACTTCCAAAGAAAGAGACTCATAAAAGAAAGCATGTATGGTAATAAAAGACGAAATAGACTCTGAGATGTAGTTAAAAGTTCTAAAAAAGATAGTAGGGGTAAAAGTGGCTTTGTGTTGAGATCATTGCATCAGAGTTAAAGTATTTATCGTTTTATTGTAACATATCTGAAGATCTAATTCCTGTTTTAAGACCCTTTCCATACCTTCATGAATACAACTCTGGAAATATACTCGAAGGAATAGATAAAATTTCGAAAATATTTATAAATTTCAGGTCTTGAGTCTAACAAAATGTAAGCTTGTAAGTGCTGAAAATGTATGTAAGTGCACTGTAATGTTCATAACGTAACATTCACAAAGGGTCGCCCTGTACGGGCACAACTCATGTGGGCCACACATGGGCAAAACTGCTGCTGCGGGCCCCGCATGTGCAAACCCAAAGGGGCCCCACATGAACCCACACTTTTCCAGAGCAGGCTTGCATGGGCATGTTTGCAGAGAAGAAGCAGCAGCAGGCAATGGTTAAATGCTTTTTCTAAAATGAAAATGCTTGGATTATACCTCCAAGTGACCTTGATAGGATCCATTAAAAAAAAGGAAAATAATACTAATAACAGTTCAATCACAGCACAATTTACTATAACGCTCAAAGGAAAAGTGGAGTTATTTGCACACATAAAGCTCTGATTGACTTTCATTGATCCCACGAGTAAGTAACTTGTGTCACGAGATATAAACTCAATATGGCTTCGAAATAAAGTGATTTACTGATAAAATCACAGGGTCAATTCTGGTTTTGAAATATTTTTCGAGGCAATTTTTCAAAATCAGGGAATCTATAGGATTGCCTTCAAATCACTGACAGACTTATTGGTTTATTGATTTAAACTTATTATCACATTAGGCTGGTGAACTAATAAATCAATCAAAGCCTTTTCTGCTGTATTTTATCAGTGATCATTACAGAAAAATGATCACCAGTATCATGATAATATTCACTAATATGATTTGGTCTTTCAGTACTTTTCCTTTCAATGGCCCACTCTTCCACAGATGAATAATAACACATGAAAAAAAAAAAAAATTTAGTTCAATTAACATTCAGTCAATTTTTTCAAGGCCTCTTTTCCAACTGTGTGCCAAACATCAATGTCAATAATCCTGTCATGCTTGTTACGCTTTACAAACGATCTCTTGCTGTTCGCATGCAAACTAAAACAATGTGCAAAAGGAAGGTCGTTCATGCTCCTGAGGCTGATGGGTAATTACTGCCAAATGATTTCGGGAGAAGAGGCGAGGCCTTCCTGTCCTCAAGGGTTTCCCCCTAATTTCAGTATCTTTGAAACACATGTTCGTGTAGTTTTCAAACATTCAGCATTATTATGAGGAAATGTTTTGTATTTTCCATGAATTCCTCTCGGGGTTTCTCATTGCAACAAACGCAGGGCATCCAATCACTGATGTATCAGTCTCTCAGATGGGAAATATGTCCTAACCGTGACAGATGACCACACTCGGCTGCTCCTTGCCTCTGTTCTACCTATCGCTGCCCCCAGCCCTCTGCCACACCACCCCTTCTTTTACCACCAGTGTCACGCCTCGTTCTGTCTATAACTGCTGTTCAGGCGTCACAGACAGACCAGAGGGACCCGGCAATGTGAGCAGCATAATAACATTTCAACAGGAAGTAAATAAACATTAAGAAAAAGGGAATTAAGTTAAAAAAACAAACAAACACCAACCTTCATACTTCCTAGAATCTTCTTGAGCACTTGGACCTTCTCGTCATTGCTTGGCGTAATCCTGAAGACTTGATCACTGCAGAAACAACAAATCTCCTCACAGTGTCGGCTTACAACTCGCATCAAAGTGCCCCAAAGGGATTTTTACAGCACTACAGTTCACTGCAACAGGACTTGGATTCATTTTCATTTCAAAAACACTTAGGGCCCTGAAGTTAGAGATGATGGGACCCTCCTTTTGTGCTGATTGAAGGTGACACTCATAGTTATAGCAGATGTTTAATGGTGAAATGGGCGACTCCATCCTTTAGATGACAGGGTCACACAATCAGTGTGAGACATCATTAAAGGATTATATTTCATCTTTTGCAGCCCTGCAGATAGCACCTGCAACAGTTCTTTAGCAGACAGAAGCAGCTGTTTCACATTTCACACAGTAAATACATCAATCACATACTGATATGTCATGAATATACAAGCAAAAGCCAACATTTTGTCTAATTTTTTAATTTTTAAATGAGGAGAAAACAAAAAATTCTAATCACGAAGTATCATTAATTACTTCAACATGTTGTAAACAAACCGAAATCTGATGTTTTTTTCCATTATGCTAATGTTTGTCATTGACACTCTTGCATGATATTGTAATGTGAAGGCAAAACATATCTAAATACACGGTCCACAATAAGTGTTTATTTTGTCAAAATTCATCATGAGACGAGGCGGAAAAATAAAACTGAAGTGACTGAATTGAAACATCTGCGATCAGATTAAAAACTGTGCTGCTTTGGCTAATTTTGAGCATTTAAACTTAGAATATAGAACACTTCCATAATAAAATATCCAGTTTTATTCAGGATAACAGGGTGCTTTTGTTTTGTCACGTGACACCAGTCAGAGAGAAAGGAAAGAAGTTGGCAAATGTGACTAAAAGTAATGCCGACGGAGTTTAGTACTTAAACATGTCTGTGACTGTTTCTGCCTGAGTCAGTCAGACAGATTTTCATCTGCTATTGCAGCAATTTAACAAAAAAAGAAACAAATCCAACAACTTAAAGCTACTTTACAACATCATCAAACTGTCTTTTGTTTTACTGTTTTCACTTTGGGTGTTTAATTCATTTCTGTTCGTTAAGATTCAAGAAAAATATATTTTTATGAACTTTAGAAAGAGTTTACTATTTTAGAAGACATTAGTCACATCAGTTGTAACTCAATATTATTGGGCTGTAAAGTAATATTGTTCCTTACTTGTTGGTCTTGGCAGATAATTGAACCCGAAGGCAAATAGGGAAGCCTGAGATTCTTTGTCTCTTAATCTGCAAGCCACATCTTTTACATCATCGTGCCACGAAACAAAGATGCCTTTTTACACCCACTGTGAATCTTACACAGTGGTGCTTTCAGTTCCTGAGTTGACCTTAAAGCCGACACGCTGCCAATAATTTATAACAGTCTCTTAATTATAGCCTCTCTGTGTCTGCTGAGCTACCTGTCTGTGTGCCAGCTTGTATACGTTTCCAGGTTCATGTCTTTTTAAACCTCTCTCTTCCTCTTTCGTGGTGTTTTCCTTTCTTAGGTTTCGTCTGTTTCAAAGAGCTTTTTTTTTTTTTTTCTTTTTACAATGTGTCACACAGGAAGCTGGGCCCCTCTAAACAAAGGTGGCAGCAGGCCACTCTGAGGTTTGAGGAACAAAAGGGGGCTGGGGTGTCCCACGTGAGTGGCCACCCATTTCAGTGAACACAACACGCTGCCAAAACACTGCCAAGGCTACGGCGGCGACAGAAGATGGACATCAGAGCAGACAGGCGCTCGGCGAACAAGGTGTGATGGAAAAATGGGCAAACTGATTCAACCTGAGACGGCAAGAGTGAATCAAACCGGATTTTAAACTTCGAAAACAAGTCTTTCAGGACATTCTGTTATTATAGTAAATTCCATCCGTCTAAAACATCAGAGATTTATGTGTTTTTATACCAATTAGTGGGACTTGTGTTTTTTTTGTTTTCCCCAGTGTGTACAGCACCACAGCCCCTGAGAAAAATAAGTGGTACCCAAAAGCTTAACTCTGGTCCAAACCAAACCATTTCCTCATCTTTTAGTGGTTATCAACAATGATAAAATATTGCTTTCACAGGGGCGGCCTGACAGGGGCCTTTTGCTTTGCATCCACCAGCTGAAGGGATTTCTGAGCCCCAGCTGCCCGCAGTTGTCAGCCTGTTGATTCCCACAGCACCACTTTATCTAACATGGAAGCAATTTGCCTTTAAGATCCAGCCCTCTAACCAAGAAGCCGACTCTCAGTGATGTTTTGATAAAAAAGATTAAAACCATCATTTGTCCATTTCTAGCGTTAAATGATGTCAACACACTCGTCCAATGAATGAAGTGACATGTTTGTCTTTCTTTTATTGGAAGGCTGAGTAGAACAACACGCACCGCATCCCTGATTTGTAAGTGAACTCAGTCTCATGTATTGGGACTCATTGTGTCAAACAACATCTGGTGGGATTTTCACAATTTTTTGTGCATGTCCATGATATGTTTTTTTTTTTAAACAGTCTAGGAGGGGGGTTTCCCACAGAGCTGTTATATTACATCAAAAGGCCCTTTGAAAAGCCCTTACATGTCCCAGTCATGCCTTCTATGTTTACTGCAAATACTATGTGCATGTTAAGCTCCAGATAGTCTCAATGGACACCATCTATTTGTCCAGATTTGACATCCATGTCCTAAATGTAGCAACATTTGGGTCAGCTTGGGGGGGGGTTTGTGTCCCATATTCCGCCTCATAAACATGCTGACAGTTTAACATGCCAGGACTTTTGACCAAAAAAAAAAAAAAAAAAAAAAAAAAAACCGGTTGGGCAAAATTTTTATGTAGT
>JAQNCA010000015.1:9492886-9503754 GCA_029783725.1 Acanthurus tractus
TGCGGCCGCCCGCCCTCCGGTCTCCCGCCCCCCCCCTCCCGCCCCCCGCCCCGCCGGCCCCCCCCCCCCCCCCCCCCCCCCCTCCAGCGGATGATTTTGAGCCTGAAGCTGTAATCAAATGGACACTCCGGGTGTGTGTATGACAGTCATGCTTGGGAGTTCGCCACAGATCGGGAGACTGATGATTCTGCCTAGTCATCTTGCAGATCAATACAGTGTCCTGGTGTGTGGCTCTGATGGGAATTGCCCGCTGTCAGTGGGTAATGGTTTGCTCGGCTGCACATGGAGATTGGGGAAAGCAAGGCAGATTTGGTCCCTAAAGACTAACTCTGATCTACTGGAGCCTCGTCTCACTGCTAACTATCCAATTTCACAAGTCGAAAGTTTTTCCTAATGTACTGAGGATGCCTTTTAGTGCCACGATGGGTGAAATTGGACGGAGCCACAGCCGGTCGGGCGTTCGGTTTAACGGACATGACCACAAGTGTCATTTTATGCTTATGTTCTCATTTCACTCTGGTGTCAACGGTGCAAGTAGCTCACCAGGAGTCAGGCTCAGATATTGGACACAGACATATTCATTAGAGAAATTGCTTCATTCCAGCTGTTTATAAAATGCCTTGGGTGCCAGGGTCACAGGAAGGACGAGAAAAACATCAAAAAGAAGACATTTTCTTTGAAATAGTGAGGAGTTCTTGGAGACGCCTCAAAGCACACTACTCGGATGGTCTAAGTTTTTCTTTAACAAGCCAGATTTTTCCTGCATTTCTCACAAAGCAGCCTTTTCCTTAAACAATAAACATCCAAAGATATTCCAGTAAATCTCCCTAATTGTTTTAAAAGAAGCTCCAGCTACAGTAGTTCATTTAGAGAGTTTTCAAATAAAAAGGGAACAAGTTTTCCAAAGACAAATGAACTTTTGTTTGCCAGAAGAACCTGTAAAATGAATACACACTCTGTTCTCTGTTGTTAATTAAAACCAGAGGCCCCTGCGTTGAGCTGTGCAGATGAGCCTTAATAGCCACTCCCAAGATAGACATATTAACATTCCCCGCTGTATTTACAGTGTCTGTTTCCTGTATACATTCTCGGTGAAGAGAAACGGGACAGTTTGGGGAAAACGAGCCAGATGCCTGATGAGATGGGAAGTCCAGGATGACTCCTGGAGGTGTCATCAGGACCTGCTAAAGAAGGGAGGCTTATGGGAGAAATCACTACAAAGAGTCTTTTCTGTCTTTTCGGATGTTCCCCTGTGCGCTCACAGCATCAGAGGCCGGCTCTGTCTCTGGTCTGTCCTTTTTTAAGGGAAGTTCGATTTTTTTGTCCTGCCAGGAATTTACTCTGCGTGTGTGTATAGGTGTGTGTATTGGAGGCCTCTATGCAGGAGATTTAACCCTATAATGTTGAATTCCGGTTTAAAAGCACTTCCTCTCTGCAGGAAGTGCGGTCAAAGCACCACATCCTCCCTACAGGTTTGTCATGTGAAGGAGGCCAAGCAGGGCTCTCCTTTTTTTTCCCCCTTCTCTTCCTCACCCTCTCTACTTCCTCTCAATCTGTTTATTCTGTCTGCCTTGTCTCTGTTTACCCCTCCTGCCCTCTCATTTTCTCACAAGCAAACACACACACACACACACACACACTCAGAGCAAATCCAGAGTCTCAGGTGTGTTTTGAGAGCCTGCCTGAGGGTAAAGAGCTGCTAGCGCACCTGTTACCTGCTCTCTTTTAAGTGTTATCACAGCGTTTTTACTTTTTACTCTGCCATCCTCTGAGACAGATGCATGACAAAGAACACACACATACTCCAAAAGACTGTTACGTTAATGAGCATACCTTCACAGTCTAGTGATTCACTACAGTGGGCTTTTTCATGTGGAAGCTTTTGTTTGTGTCTTCATCCCTGGCTCTTGAATGGTCTTTGCCTCGACTTTTTTTTTTATTTCTTAATGTGACAGGATTCCTTCAAAGATGGTGGATGAGAATACATTATAATACCTGCACATGTGGAAAGCAGCATCCCTATAGATTTTAATCTCTTTTTACACCGGTAGATGTAAATAAAGGGGGGGGAAATGTGTGTTTATGTGTGTTTGTTTGCCAGCTCTCCAATCATGACAACAAAGCAGATCAGTGAATCATCAGCGGACAAAAGAGGCAGTATGTCCAATAGACTCTGAGAAAGGCCTATTCATTCTGCCAGAGTTCATACTGGTGGCCAGTTCTTGCACAGTGACCAGAAATGAACTCAGACTGGAGCTTTTTTTTTTCAGTATTTGCTGCAGATCCCAAATCTCAGCAAAGGCAGCTAAGCTTTGGTAGCAGAAGAAGTTTTAAAATTAAGCCGACAGAGTGCATTTTTATTCTTTTTAATATCGCTGTGCTGCGGCACTTTAAATTTCGGGCTGAACATGTAGTTCCACAGTCAAACCAATCGATCCACAGGGACCTGAAATGGTTGTTTTTGCGTTTAATACATCGAACGGGCTCCGTGTTCCTCCAATAGTTCTAGTGTAAGTGCATTAGCAGATGTTTGAATCTAGCCTTTTACGTGATTCCAACTCGTGTCTGTAGCGTGGGAGCGGCAAAAGTTTTTTTTTTCTTTCTTTGTTTTTTTTTTTTTTTAATCAAAGCAATTTGCTGCATCATTTTGCTTTTTTGGATCCGTTTAGTGCTCTTTTCCTTTCCGGATGGGATTTGTATTCCCATCACAGCCCATCCTGCCGGGTGTGTGTGGCTGTGAAGCGTGATGAATGACATGCTTTTTCTCCCTTTGCACTTTCTTCATTCTCTTGTCCTCGCACTTCACATCACAGCGCTGTCTTGGCAAATATACTGTACACACACTTTTTTTAAAGTACAAGAATGTCTGTCATTGTCCTCTTGTGATATCATTGTTAGTTTACATGTTTGGGGAAGTAAGTGGCTTTTGTTTTTGCCAAACTCCTTTAGTGTGATTCAATTGTCTCATTGACAGAGAGATCAACATATACAGGGGGAGTGGCCAGCCTTCCGCTGATTGTATCTTTCCAATCTGGTAGAGGGATGCTGAGGGGGGGGGGGGGCAACATTGCATAATGTCCATTCACAAAGTGTCCTGAACTAGGTTGGCCTCTTCACACACATTTTCTTCATGAAAACAGCCCTGCAGCCCTGCAGCCGGTCCCTTACCCTCTCTCGCTTTCCTTTCCTTTTCCCAGCAAAGTCCAGAGGATGCTGGGTGTAATTTCAACTACCTTACTCCCTCTGAGCAAATAGTATTTTTCAGCAAACTGCAGTTATTGAGCGAGCTGTCACTCAGGTTAGATTGAGGCAGTTTTACGCTCTCTCCAAGCAACTGCTCAGTCATAGTAAGTAGGTGATGGGAAAGTCTATCATGTGGCCTGCAGGTCTGCTAACTAAACCACACTTCAGTGGAAGTGGAGGCTGACCTCGGAGGTCAGGTTGTCATCCCCTGCTTTTTTTCCAGGCAGTGCAGCCATGATTTCCTCCACCTCGCCTTTGTTGCCCGCAGCATGTGAGCCTGTGTTGATTAATGGCTGGTAGGGCCACATGCAGTGATTGGACCAATATATTTATCACACCCATCTGCTCTGTGAAATAATGAAAACTTTAATGAGGTTTTAATGTGAATTTCTCTTCCAGCCATCAGAGTGGCAATCCAGGTGATTATACCTGTGCCTCAGGGAATGAAAGGACTGCCTGAGTGACTTTTTTTTCCTTATTGATTCATGATAAAGGACCTTAAATGCATGTACTGTATGTCCAACAAGTAGATAGGGAAAACGTTTGATGCAGAAAAAGACAGCTGCTGTTTAATTCCCTTGGCAAATGAAAATAAGTAAGTGGTGTGTGTGTGTGTTTCCATGTGTTTATGATGGTGAATGGATGCCATTTTGGAGATGAGTCTTTCTTTATTTGTATTGCCAATGGAAAGAACAGTAAGAAAATCACTGCCGTTGTCCAACTCTTTTATCGTCTTTGTCTTCTGAGCTCAGCACTTTACCTCATCTTTTCCCCATATATATTAAAAACATGCCACTGATAAAAAAAAAAAAAAAAACTTATTTAAATGTGAAACAATAGTTAGAAACTCACATTTTTGTCCCAGAAACTGTGTGTTTTGTGCTCAGTCCGCAGTGTCTGTCCGTGTCTGGTCACACAGAGCGTGGTATGGATTACCAACAGTTCTTATTAAGCTTAACAATGCAGTTGCAAAGTCTGCTTGTAATTCAGTAGAGGCCAGTGCTCAGACATGTTGGATTCCTGATGGAAAGCACATCAAGTCCTAGGGAACAAACTGTGTCCCTATGGAATTCAATTGGTCGCTGTAATGACAGAGACAGCAGCCGTGGTTGACTGTGGTGAGAATGTCGTTCTTTAAAAAAGAAAGTTCTTGAGCTTCATCTCTTCCTTTGGTCTGATTTCATTTAATTAGTTTTGAGTTATTATTATCCTCATAGACAGAATTCTCAATTCTCAGATGTACTCAAGCTAGAGAACAAATGCTCCATGATGCAATCAAGAGACAAATCCTGGACGTGCTCCACTGACACTGAATTATTGGATCTGGATGACTCATGCGATACTAGATTTTAAAAACAATGCATTTGGGCTTTGGCAAATGAGCTGTGCATTTATGCACTGCAGCTCTGTCAGGTACTGCACAGACCCGGAAATGGGCTTCTGTTCACAGTCACCCTGGGTACTGTTATTGTGTCCATAAATCCAGTAAGCCCAGTAAGTCAGTCAGTCGGCCTCTCATTCACTGTCTGTGGAGCCGTTCCAGGATTGGCCTCTTAATGACATCAACAAAGAAGTGTAGGTGGCCTCTTTGGAAGAGGTATGTTCGTTTCTGCAAATCAAGTGGAAGCTGTCTACAATTCGACAAATAACACCAGCATTATCTCACACGAGTTGTCCGCACTTTTTTTGTGCGGCTTAATCTGTTTGCTCGTCTTTAAAACTGCATGAGAGATGTTTTCAATTTAACACCAATCACTTCTGTGGCACAAAAACACTCTCTTATCTTTGGGGTGATAACACAATTTATTATCTCCATCCATCCAATCAGATTTGAAGTTCCTTGCACTCCATTATGCCGTGTTTTTTTTCTTACTTTGTTTACTTTTGATAAGCATCTGCATTGTGGCTCCTTATAATTTGCAGCAGAAACCCCCCCATAGCTGTACATATACGAAGTAATTAAAGCTTTACAGACATAGTGATTATTTCCTTTAAAATAGACTCCTCATTATTAAAAATAGACTCCCTAATGAGCCCAATTTTGATGTTACACATCAATGAGAGGAAGCAGGGATTTTGATGCAAATTAGCGCTGCTTTTGCTCACCTTAGACCCTCTACTGTAAGCCCTTTAAGGCCCATGCCAGAGCCGGTGGTAGTCTGTTCCGTGTTTGTACATATTAGACTTGCTAATCAGATGCTAATGCTTGTGAGTGGCAGAGTTGCGAGGCAAGGCAGCTACAGAATGGTAATCAGCGTGGAGTTGGCCTACAACAAAGAGACTGATTATTTGAGCTTCCCTTTTTTTTTTTTCCCCCAACCACAACCACGACTGAGGCGTTCACTTACACACGTCCTTTTGAAACTTTGCTTGACGTCAACACAACGTGATTAAGATGATTTCAGTTTTTTTTTTTTAACGCCAGTGTGTTTTTTCAACGGAGGGATGCCTTCATAATTGGTTCGGAATGGAGATTTTACAACCGAATTAGCCGAACCACCTTCCCCATCTGTTCACAATTAATCAAGTGGAACTTTTCAATGAGCTTACTGTCGTCACAAGCGCTTACTTAGATCTTGGTGTCAAGGAATGATTCTTGGCTTGTCTGCTCATTAAAGTAAGCTGTTTACATGCTTTGTGGTTGTATTATGTTAGCTCGCTCAGGTCAGGCTGCCTGCTGTGGGGCTGCACCGGGCGACAGATGGCATTATGGTCCCTCAGTGGGGCAGTAAAGGCGAACCCACGGTTAGGGTCAACTGCAAAGACAGATGTAACTTCTTACTGTCCTCCCTGACTGGATGCATGACACCGCCTTACACTATGGAGCCTGACGGTGTGTTTATTGAGCTTCTGCTGTCTGTTTGTGTCATTCTCTACCATGAAATGAAGCTTTGTGCCACTGAAGTGCTTCTCTGTGTCAGAATGTGTTGCATTGTAGCATCGTCTCAGTGCCCATTATGTTGTCTGTCATGTTGCGACAGTTTTGTGTGAGAAGGATTGGTGTGATTGGTGACAGGCCACTGATTAAGCCAGAATTTGAGTTTTGACAGGCCAGTTTGCAAAATGTTGACGCATGGATAGACAGAAGCAGAATCAAACTGTTGGTTAATGCTACTTCACTTGTCTTTGGTTAATTTCTCTTCACTGTCATGAATTTTACCACTGCCTTTTAGCAGACACATTTGGCATGATAAAAACCAAGTACATCCCTTATCCTTTTGGACATCTCCTTTCTGCTTTTATCTCGCTCGGTTTACTGCGTTTTATGCTATGTGGGGAGTAAATAAAGTTAGTTGTATGACACGGAAAATGAAAACAAATGTCTGCAAGATACAGCTCACATCACACAAGTCTGCTTCTGTGATGTTATGCCAAGGACATTTTTTTCCTGCTGTTTAACTTGTTCTCATTCAAATCTGACAGCAGTTTGAGCATCAGGGACATTGTTGTTTTCAGAGCTATCGGAAGCCATTTCTTTTGTGCTTTATATTTTATGAGTGTTTTGATTTTTCAAGCCTTGCTTTAGATTTCATCATAGCTTCCCTGGTGTGAAAGTGCATTACAGACATCAATCAAAATCTAAGTAAGATGCCTTTATTTTGTTTTCCAAAAAGCTCTCTGCTGAAGATAGATTCCCACCTGCTGCAGATGTTTTGCACACATGAACACAAAGATTCCTGTCTGATGCCCGTCGATGGACATCTTTCTTTTTAACCACGCTCCCTCAGGTTCAGAAAACACCTAATTCTCCCTTAGTCACATTTTAAGAGCTCACTGGAAGCACACCTTCTTAATTTGCCATTCTCACAAAGTGCACTGAAGCATTAAATGGGTTGTTGAGGGCTTGTGCAGTGGAGCAGCCTGGGAACCATCATCCTCGGGGACTGAGGAAAGTAAGAGCACTTCCCATCCATCTCAATTCACACACCGTTGGCCTTTCCAACTCCCATCCCCGGCCACTTAACATTGCCTTTGAAATACCATGCGCTGCGATTATTATGTTGTTTTTTTTCAGCCGGTGCAAAGATTGAGTTTCCTGTGTATCAGGTGTCCATTGTGATGGTTACCAATTTGCTCTGGCAGCCAAGTGTTGCAGCTGCGCACAAAGCACACAAAGCCCCAAATCTAGCCCTCTATTTGTCCTGTTAAAGGCACAAGCGATCAGACGCCAAAACGTAATTCAATCTCGGAGGCCGGTTCAAAGGAGTTAACTGTTGCTTTTTCTCTTCTGCTCTGCTTCAGGTGTTTCTGCATCGGCTGAACCAGTATGCCGCCACCAAAATTGACAAGAACATCACAGAGGAGACTGTTAAGGTGAGGGTCAATCTGTTAGGTATGGGACTGAATAATTACAATTTGTAAAAATCTTAAGGGCAATTGACTTTTACTTAGCCCGCACGCAGAACTTATTTTCGTTCAGAAACCTGATCCATGAAAAGACCGGGAATTACACTGGAAACTAAATGGAGTGGGTCTCTTGTTTGGGGTGCTCTTTCAACCTAAAATAGCGAAGTTCTGAATGGAGAAAGATGTTGTAGGCGGTCCAGGAAGCAGCTGTAAATATAATCTATTTATAAATGATTCAGGCTGGGGGGGTAATAAAGGATGCTCTCTCACTGCGGGTCTGTGACTGTTTCAGTGAGCTTGCTTACTTTTGAAGGTAAATACACATTCAGGGGATATTTACTGCCTCTCTCGTGTTTTGGAATATGTCTATTCGTGCTGTGTTTTGTTTGGGAACAGGCTGTACACAGCGGGCTTTGGATAACAGGCGTCATTATGGGGTCGGGCAGCGGCAAGCTGTGATGTCACCAAGCAGTTGAATGACATCCAGTCCTTTGTAGCAAAAAAAAAAAAGAGTCAATATTTGACCAGATTTTTGGCCATTTTCAGTATTGCTAAAGATAATTTTTGCTTGCAACACCCATAAAAGACTTCTCTGGTTTTTGTGCTTTGATTTTATTCCACCAGCTTCTTCCTCCATCCAGAATTAGCATACTTTTTGTCCTCAAATATAACCATATAAATGACATAAAGGAGGCAGAGTTTCCATACAGCAGATCCTAATAAAGGGCTTATTTTAGCTCCTTCGATGACATATCTCTAATAATGTTTAAAATTCAGATATCAAAGACATCTAAAGCCAAGATGCCCATTACAAAGAAACCTCACTCTTAATTTTGGGGCCCTCAGAAGTTCATATATTCAACACTGCTGGCCACAAGAAAGCAGCATACATCGGTTATTTATTGAAGTATTCCCAGAAACAAGGTTAGGGGAAAAACAGCTGGCGAATGTTTTAAAAACTAAAGAACGCAGATATTTTTAGATGAAAATCCAGTGTCTTTTTCTTCCAGGTTTTATTTTCCAACATCGAAGAGATTTTGGCTGTTCACAGAGACTTCCTGTCCATGGTGGAAGAGCTGCTGCAGCCTGACCCTCATGCTCACCATGAAATCGGGCGCTGCTTCTTGCACTTTGTGAGTAACACATGCTCCTGCAAAAATACCATTAAGTAATGCTTTTTTCCCGCAAGTTAAAAAAAAAAAACATCTCAACACCTTAAACAATCATGTCACCATCTTGTTCAAACTCCTTTAGCTCAGTTGCATTATCGAAAGCTCTTTTTGCAAGTATACTAAAGAATTTCTCTCGTGCTTTAGATGCACTTTTGTCTCTGAGTGCTGCTGGAAATGATAAGATACACCACATGTTGTCGATTTATCTCTCCGGACTTCCCGTGGAGAGGGAGTGCATATGTGTGATATGCTTGATAGGGCTCTGATATACTGTTCAACCCTGCTATATATCACACTTCTTTGATGCGGAGCCTTGAGGCAACACTGGCATATAATAGGTTTCAAAGTGTAATAAATCTTACCATCCTTCTGTGGAGCTGAAGGCGGCTCCTCTGCCAGTAGGACCCTGATGTAGCATGGGGCTGCAGTTGATGCAAGTGAAAGAGAAATGATCTAACAGTGCAGATGGTGTAGTTAGGTTTATGATGAGATGACTTCACTGAGAAAACGGGATATAACTCGCAGCATAACTGGAAACCCATGACTCCTGACCATAATTCAGTCATGAGTGACCATGTGAGTCTTGAGAGATAAGGATAAATTGGATAAATTTTTCTTTCTCTCTCCCCCATTTGTTTTGCTTATTCTGCAGCTTTTTTTTTTTTAAATTTCAAACTTCCCTTCATTGTAGTGATTTGTTGATGCTCCAAAAAATTCCAAGAAAGAATTACACAATCTAACTTTTACTACAGAAACACAAATAGGTGAGTGACGCCAGCTGGAAAAAGCACGGCTCCAATCAAAAAATCCCTCTGTGACTCAGGCCTGCATGTTGGTTCACACTGACTACAGACTCCACTCCTCCCTTTTGGACTACAGTAAAACCACTCCCCAGGGCCAAAAAAAAAAAATCCTCATTCTGACACTTCATAAACTTCCAAGAACACATGATTCAAGAAGAAGGGCATACTCTGCAGCTAGTCCTGAAGTTGTGTTTTACTAAGTGTCCTCGCTTGTTGTTATGACAGTTATGTCTCTCCACATCACCAGCTCCGTCCTCTCTGGCAGATTAGCATGGTTGAAGACTGTGTGCTATTTTTTTATCTGCAGGGACTTTGTAGTGAGTGATTTAAAGGCTGTGTGGTCCGCTGCCTCTTAAAGACAACGGGATATGAATGTCTATTGAACTGCTTTGGTGAAAATTTGTCGGTCGTATGGCTGCAGAGCAGATGACAGGGCACGACATGCACAATGCATTTTATGATGGAGGAGAAGAGTGTGGATAAGAATACATGCCCACTGTGAATGCTATAACTCACATGCTGCTGTTCAGACTGATTTTGACTTCTATTCTGTCATTTTTGTTTACCGGTACCTCTTTCGTCAATATTTCTGTCTGCTGCGTCGCCCTGTCTGCCTTAATTTATTACTTGACACCCTTTTTCTCTTGGAATTTATCACTCCCTTTTCTTGCACTCTAACTGTGATTTGTTCCTCGTCCCCCCTCACACATCCTTCTCACCTGTCTTCTCTCTGACTCTTGCAGAGAAGTCGTTTCCAGATATATGATGAGTACTGCGGGAACCATGAGAAGGCCCAGAGGCTGCTGCTGGAGCTCAATAAGATCAGGAGTGTTCGGACATGTTTACTGGTGAGAGTTGACTGTGAACGTGCATGTAATGTCCAATTTTTAACACACACACAGCCAGTTTAAGTCTAGGAAGATCAGGATGTTTAATTCATGTTGACTCAAAGAGCATGTGTGACATTATATGACAGTTTATGTTTACTCTAGCTGGTGCACTTTGATCAGTTTATTTAACTGTTTCTAACCTTAAAATTTTGGCACAAATCTTTTGGATTTTAAGTGTGATGACATCATCAGTTAATATCTGAGAACACAACCCTTTTTGCATCTGTATCTATAGCTATATAGATACAGATGCAATATTACCTATATATTATTATATTAGCAATATATTATTATATATAGACTATATTGTCTAACATCCCCTATACTGGGTAATTCTATCATTATAGCTAATCTTTTGGGCCAGTATTCAAGTCTATATGGGGTCGCAAGTGAACAAAACTGGACCGTTCTCA